>VYZW01010794.1:3433-17462 GCA_013401315.1 Balaeniceps rex | reverse complement strand
CCCCCCCCCATTGCCCCCAGCCTTCCCCGGGGATCCTGATGGCACAGCCGGGGGTGATGGGAGCTCCGATGCCCAGAGCTGCCCGCGCCCCCGGAGCCCCCCGCCGCGGCTGGTGGCACCCATGGGTACAGCACCTGGGCAACGCACATCTGGGCAGCGGCGCGCAGGCGCGGGAGCCCCCTCGCCTGTGCCCCCCCACCCCAGACGGCGGCACTCCCCTGCCGGGGCTTTGCGCGCCCGCGGAGCCCTGCGCGGTGGCGGGCGGGGGGAGCTCGGTCCCTCCTTCCCCGCGGTCCCGGGGAGGGGCCGCAGCNCCGCGGTCCCGGGGAGTGGCCGCAGCTCCGCCGTATTTATCGGGGTGGGCGGCGGCGGCCGGGCCGGCTCCATCCTTCCTTCCCTCCCTCCCTCCATCCATCCCTGCCCGCCTCCCGGTGCCGGTGACTGGAGCGGGCGGAGCCGCGGCGGCCGATTGGCTCCGGGCATCACATGCGGCGGGGCCGGGCCGGAGCCAGAGCAGGAGCCGGAGCCGGAGCCGGGCTGGGCTGGGCTGGGCACGGCGGAGCGCTCCCNCGCCGGCCACCCCCCCGCCGCCCCGGCCATGAGGTCGGGCCGGAGAGACGGCACCTGTGCGGGGAGGTGAGCGGAGCCCCGGCGCCTTCCTCCTACCCCCGGGCAGCCACAGCGGCCGGCAAGAGGAAGGGGTGGAGGAAGGGAAAGGGATATTTTATTTTTTTTTAAATATATCTATATATTTTGCTGCGATCAATCCCGATCCCGCAACCGAAGCCCCCGAAGGGAGAAGTGCTGTGCGCTGTGATGCGTCTTCCTCTCTCCTCGGCTGCCAGTTTGGATTGTAGCGCCCGGCTCCGTGCACTGAGAGAATGGCTCGGTTTGGGGATGATCTGCCAACCCGCTATGGAGGTGGAGGGCCGGCCGGGGCTGGAAGAGGGAGCAGCCGGCAAGGTGGCCCCCAGGCCGGCCAAAGGATGTATAAGCAGTCGATGGCTCAGAGGGCCAGGACTATGGCTCTCTACAACCCCATCCCTGTCAAACAGAACTGCTTCACAGTCAACAGATCCCTCTTCATCTTCAGTGAAGATAATGTTATACGGAAATACGCCAAGAGAATAACAGAATGGCCATATCCTTTCAGGGAGGATGTGTGGGCATGGTGGGGAGGGAGACAGGGATACTGGGGGAAAAGACACCCCCTAGTCAGCTAAGGATGAGTGTCTGGTGCTAATGTAGACGTGCGTGTGTGACCCAGTGTGTGTAACGGGTGTGTGTGACTTGGATCCGTGTGTCTGACATAATGTACAGCCGTGTAGTTGGGTAGCATAGGAAATTGCTTCTGTGGGAACAGCGGAGTATGCTTTTGACTATGCTGGGGTGTGTGTGTAAGACATACATGCATTTCAGTGTGTGTTTAGGTGTGAGATATACAGTTGCATAGATTTACATTTCCTACTATTTAAGCTAAATTCAAAGGGTTCTGTGAGATTCACGCTAATGAATCCTGGTTCTTATTTTCATCTCAGAGCCTTTCAACTCTTCTTTCTCACTCTGAATAGAAGAAGAAATGTGGGATAAAAATGGTTACACCTTAGCATTAAATCTGCATTGATAGTAGGGACATTGATAGCCAAGGTACCTTGCGAATCTCATTAATACAATCATTGCAGCTAGGCTTTTAGTACATCACCTCCTGAATCCATTAGAATCAACATGAATCTTGTCACTTTGATTAGGTGCATAGCCTAAGCTTAGGCTGTACTGAAAAAAAAGAAAGAAAAATAAAAAAGAAAAGCTTTGTGGCAGAGGGAGGCAGTAAGTGGAGAGAAGGATCATCTGCTGTACCGTGAAAGGGGCAGATGCTTTCTGTCTCAGAACCAGCTCCCAGGCCAAGTGAGCTGCAGAGATCTTAGAAGGCGGCTTTGCTTGTAATGATGCACACAGTGGGGTTGTAAGCCACGAGAAGCAGACTATTTGAGGTTACCAGGGAGTAGATATAGTGTATGTGTGCGTGTGTGCACGCACGCGTGTGTGTGTACAGGCGTGAATTACACTGGTGATCTCAAGGGAGCTGGTTGTTTTCTTTTCATTTGATATCTCATGCCTATTAATCCTCAGCTAACAGCAGCAAGGCCTCCTGCCAGCCTCCTAGCAACACTTTCAATTGCCACAGAGGTCGGCTCCCCTTCAGGCTTCCCCAGTTTTCACTTCCTGAAGGGCTAACAGGAAAAAAATACACCAGTAGAGTGAATGCACTTCCCTTCCCCCTGGGCACACACACATATTGATCTTTCTGTCCATATTATAAAATCACAGGGATTGCTGTACTTCCTCATCCATTTCTCCTTCCCTGCATTCAAGTCTGAATAAGCAAGCCCCAAAGCTCTGGTGGCAGAGCATTGCATTTCCTGCAAGGCTAGACGCAGTCTAGCCCTCTCCTGTCTCTTGGACGACTCGTCTGCATCTGTATCGCGAAGTGCGGGAGGGGACCCACAGCGCTGCGGAGCCAGCAGGTTCGGCAGAGACGCCAGCCTTTCCCCCACGCCGGAGCTGCGGGGCGAGGCGCCTGCCGAGGCCCGGGCGCGGAGCCGGCGGTGCCGCCCGGGCGGGCGGGGCAGGACGCTGCCCGCCTTGCTGAGCGGCGCTGGACGCGGTGCTGAGCGGAACTGTCCGCGGTGCTGCTCGGCGCTGTCCGCGGTGCTGCTCGGAACCGTCCGCGGTGCTGCTCGGCGCTCCCCGCGGTGCTGAGCGGAGCTGTCGCCCGCCCTGGGGCCCCGATGCCGCCCGCGGTGCGGCTCCGCCCTGGGAGAGCAGGGGCTCGGCACGGCTCAGGGCGAGAGACAACGGCGAGAGGCAAGGGGGTACCCAGTGTCGGGTTTACCTTCTTTCCCGTGAGATCTCTTCCCTTGTACGTCCCGATAAGGCGCTGATGATTTTATGCTCGCCAGGAGCAGGCATTGAAATCTAGCAGTCATTTGTGTTTTGGACCTACATAGACACTCTAAATCAAACTTTTCTAGCCCATCGCTTATTTACACTATGCGCGCAAGTTAAATGACAGGGAATTTCTGAAGAACAATTCAGCAGATGGCATTCAGCTGTATAATCTATTTTGGGGCAGTTTAGCTTATCAATCTATTTTAAAACTAATAATTATTAATAGCTTTTTCTTTCCTTTGAACCTTTTTCTTTCTTGCTCCCAAATTCCTGGAGCAGCTCAGATTCTGTGTAAGTCACCAACTCTCTCAAAGAAGAGAGCCAGTTTCCTACTTTTCTTCCAAAGGCACCCCAGAAAGAACTGAGGAAACCAAGGAGACTAAATATCTTCAAAAATGATGACAGATCTTAGAATGCTCAACTAATGTAACTGTTTAGGTAGAAATGGGATTTGGATGAGGTTCTCCTTGTGTTGTCTAGTGTCTTCTTTAACTTCTGGTCCCCACTCCATTTGAATACATGATTTTAGCTACTATCATAGCCAATTGTATTGTGCTGGCTCTGGAACAACATTTGCCGGATGGAGACAAGACACCTATGTCAGAGAGATTGGTGAGTTGTATTCATTTATTTACATTTTTTGTTTCTGGTCTAATACAAAAAACAGTCAGACAGCAAGTGTTGCGAGTGCTTGTATCTATTTTGAAGATCCACACGTAAACAAAGGGGCATTGACCTGACAATCAGAAAAAACAAGTCAGTGACAACAAGTATAACTCTAATCTCCTGATCCCTTCTTCACAAGAATGCTTCATCACTCTAGCCAGCCCTGCCCAATTGCAGGAGAAGAGATGGACCTTACAGTATGATCAGAAGAGCAGCAAACTTAGGTTGTCTATAAACCAAGACAGGAAGGGACTGCCAAATGCTCAGATTACCTGTATGAATCAAATGAACTTCTGTGATATTTTCCCAGGAAGTGGTAGAACAGAGTAACCTTTTAGGTTCGTATGTCTTTCAACTATCTTCCTGCTACAGCATGTATCAAGGGCCCTACAAATCAAACTTTGGGTTTAGATGATTACACTTCCCTTCCAAAAAAAGAAACCAACTTACAGAGGAAAATAATTTATCCGCAGGCTTTATGGTAATGAGCCCAATTACCTTATTTCAAAAGAAAATATAAGAATAGCTTCAAAATCATTCTTCCATTTATCATCACTGTAGGAAAAACGGGTTATATTTGGTTTGATTTTTCTCCTGCTGGTAATGATCTGGAACATCTTTCATGCCTAAATACATTAATCCTGGTGCATGTTCAAAGGATGAATAAGTATGGATCCATATGTGTTTTACGTGTAGATATTAAATTATGTAAACAAAGATAATATTAGGCTTGCTGCCAAAAACTAGAGCCTCTGAACCCTGGTTGCTACAGTTTCCAAGGTTGGTCCATACCAGTGGGCAACTCTCACAATCTCATTCTTCAGAAACAGGAAAAAGCGTATAAGTGATAGATCTAAAAAGAGCTGCAGGGTCAGCTAGTTGATACTGCCTGTTTGGAAATGTATCCATATTTCCATTTGGAAATGACGCTGGCTGCCCACTTACATTGTGTTTGCTTAGCCTCTTTCTGTTTGAATTAGTTCTACTTAAGAAGAGATGAGGAAAAAATTAAGAACGTGCATGTATGTTGATCTTTCTGCCATTAAACATGTCTTTGTGTGTTTTGGGATTGGCTAGCAAGGCAAGCCTGGGTTTGTGAGCAACGCACAGGTTTAGACCCAGGGTAATGATCGAGCTGGGGAAATTCCTTCCATAGTTATGAACATATGGACTAGTGAAGGGGAAAAGTAGTTTTGTGGATGTTCTGGCTTAGTGACTGTTCGGTGAGATGTTATTTTAAGCAGCAGGAGGTATGGCTAGCACATTGTTTCTATGTTCCTCTATATCCCTAGATTTGTAAGGGGATCCTAGAGGCTTTTTATTGGTCCTTTTGCCCATTTTATTAATTCCATTTTACAGCACCCACTACTGCACACACACCTTCAGTTCCTGCCCAAATCATTCCAAAGTGGGGCACTGGCATTACCACCAAATAGTGTAAGATATCTGAATGAGTTAAATGCACAGTCTCCACCTTGTTGGCTCTGCTTTGGTGATGAAGGCAGAATTAACCCCTGATTTTTGTCCCAGACACTGTTGTGCAGCATTGTCTTTGATCCAGGTATTCTGAAGCCATTTTAAATACAGCACATTTGTAACTCTGATGTATAAAGCAGTTTATCATAGAATAACACTGAGAATCTTTACAAGTCATTAAATATTTTCTGGTTTCAACATATGCTGGAAAGATTAAGCATTGTGAATAAGAAAAACTGTCTTCTGGTTTTCAAAGTGAAACCTCCTTAAAATGCTCCTGCAGCTTCCACAAACTGTAAGTTGTTTCATCGAAAATGTTACGAATCCATGCTAAACCGGAGTGGGCAAACATTCCCATACATTTACGGGTTTGTTGAGCCAAATTATAAGTCCATGCAGAACAGTAGGTGCTTTATTACTGTCTTTGGCAGGAATGAAATTGGCCTTTTTTGGTTAATGATTTATGGACATACCTTTCCTTCTCCTGGGTTCATTAAAATCTCCAAATTAGAGTGAGGGCTCATCACTGAAGAGTTAATCAGATCTTAAGGACATGAGATGCACATCGCAAGCCTTTTATGACTGGGAAATGCAGGCAGAGTTGTTGAAGGAAAACCAAAGCTGCCCAGATACTTTGTGCCACTGATACAAAGACAAAAATCTTAAGATTGTCTGTTTGTTAAAGCCGAGAAAAAGAGGGAGGAGTCCATATGAACATTTTAATGATTTTTCTCTTCTGATCAAGATTTTCCTCTATGTATCTCCCCAGAGACCCAAGGTATGAACATGCAGTGCAATCTCACTTGGCTGTTTTCTGCACTCAGGTTACTTGTCAAGCAGGGTTAATTAAGCACATGGGAAGAGCAAGTGATGTCTCAGTATATGCAATATTTCAAGAATTGGAATGGCTGAGTTATAAGTAATCTTTCTCTGTCCATTTTCTGTATGTAGTTTGTAACACAGAAAAACATTACTTGGCTCTAGGATAAAACTTCTGGTCAAAACCAGGGCTCTGAAAAAACACCAGTCTGGTGGTCAAATGATTTAGTGGTAAAGTGGAGCATTGGCTTCAAGTCCTTGCTCTTCAGACAAGAGAAATAAGCTAATTCTTTCACTAGCAGGAGAACGACCTACCCCCTAGGCTCTTGCCTGCTCTGAGCTGGAGGTCTCACATGCTTTGGCTGCTGGAAGTGTTTACTTCACATCAGTAACTGTCCACTGGAACAGAGATGCTACAAACTTGCTACTGTCCATCCCAGCTGAGTACCTTAGCCAATAGGGTGTAAAGTCAGTCTCTCTCTGTCCCAATAAATATCTCATTGTTTGCTGGAGTGATGCCAACTGAAAAGATGCTGAGGGAGTTGTACTGAGTGGCCCAGAGCCTGGTGGTGAGAGCTCCAAATGTGGGAATGTGAGGTTCACATCTGAGCCCTGAATGGCCCTGCAGGTGGATGCCTTGCTCATGACGCTCTTGACTGAGGCATGCTTGTTCTCTCCCTGTCTCCTTCCTAATTTCTCAGTTTTTCATGAGAAGCTTCAGTAGACCATAGGTTTGTCCCAGCCTGACAGAAACAATATCAAAACTTGCAGGACAGGAAATCTATTTTCTGCCTTGCTCTGGGGCACACCCTGTTTGAAGACACCAGCGGGTCTGTAGGATGATCATCTGCACGTCACTGTAGGACTCTGAGTGTTCGGCTCCCCTGGGTGGTTTTGATGTGAGGGCAGAATATAACTGTTTTCTCAGATATTCAGCATGACAGCTTTTGCACTTTACTAATGGATTTAAATCTTTATCCTATCCACAGGCACTTTGTGCAGTCATATGTGAGCTGTTCATATTAACCTTTGCATGAACAAAGCCTTACACACCCAAACCTATCAAGGCTGTCACATCCAAAGGCCAAGGAAAGACACTAGGACATGGACTAGGAATAGTAATGACTTTCCAGACTCAGAAGTTGTTTCTGATCTAAAACATATTGATTAAACGTGTGTTTGGCCCAGTCTCAAGCTTTGCTGTGTCCACAGCAAACAACCTGCTGGCACAGCTCTGGCTGCTGCCCAAATTCTCCACCCTCCTTCCAAGCATGCACACTGATACTCATTATCACCTGCTTTCCCACTCTTGAACCCAAGCGGCAACACAGCCTCCTGTCTGAAGGGGGCTGCAGGATGCCCTGGCAGCAGGATTTCTGAGCCAACAGCGGTGCAATTTCAGCGCTGCACAGGGCATGCCACCCATGTCCTTGCCCTCCAACTCCTTCCATCACACACAGTCATGCGAATCCTTTTTGTCAGCAGCAGGCCACACTACCTAATGGGGCATAAATTTTATTTTTCATCCTGTTGTTAGTGCCCTGATTCTTAGGCTAAATTAGCGTAAATTTAGACAGGCTCTTTCTATCCCCTCTTATTTCCCCAGTTACTCACTGCCAACCCTATAGATGACAGTTTTTCTTTGTAATAAATACCCAAGCCCATCTGTGAGCCTTCCTGCTTCCCTAGAAGCTGACAAGAACTTCTTTTTGACCCACTTCTTAAGAGCTCTGTGTAGTCCTAGCTTTGGGAAGAGCATATTCTATCAAACCCTTGAGTACCTGAAACGTGGCTCTTTAAAGCTGGGAGCTGTAATCGCAAGGCACCTGACCTAGATTGAGCAGACGACTAGTAGCAGAGTAGATATAAGGCTTCCAGGAATTGAGGGAGTAATGAGGGGGAGTGTATGTGGGTAAAGGTATTTTTTTTTTTTGTATGTGTGTTAGAAGAACTATTTTTAGAGGCATGCTAGTAGTAGTTTCTGGATAGAAATATAGGATGGGCTAGGAGGCCTTTGTTTGCAATAATTTTGTATACTTGTTGAACTAGAAGGCGTTGTGGGGTTGAAGAGCAGGCAGATTAGGCTGCTAGAATGCTCCTGTGTGCATAAGGGAAAGTAGAGGAGCAGTAAGGCAACTTCTCCTGCAATCACGTATGATGATTTCTGACTCCTTCTTCCCTGTTTTCTGTACTGGGTTGGAGTCCAGGGATACTTCTAGTTCTTGCTGTGGAGAAACTGCTGGAAGAAGACTCTTATTGTAGGATTCCTGTTGAAGGTCATAAAAGGTCTTATGGCCTTGCCTTGTTTCTGTTTCTCTGTGGGTAAATAGCACTGAGATGCATAGCTGGAGTTTCTCAGTCTGTCAGTGATAGCTTCTGTATCCTCTGAGCAGCATCAGTAAGGCTCTGTGGAGGGGCAGAGGGCTTGGAGGTGCTGCTGTTTGTGGAAAGAGCTCCTTGGCTGGAGGAGAAGCCAGTTCTGAGTTTGCTTTGTTTTTTTTTTTTTTTTTTTCCCCCTCCATTTCAGCAAAAGGCCTACAGTGTGAGCTCAGCAGTCACCCGCTCTGGTTTGCTGTCTGGCCAGTCAGTATGTGTATGTGTGATCTGCAGGTGACTGGTCATCTTGCCTGGCTGTAGGGGAATAGGAGGTGGAGTTGCTGGGATTGTGAGGTTAGGAAAGGTGGAGGGGAGTAGAGGTGGCATAGGGTGGAAGATGAAGTATACAGAGGAACTGGGGTCACTGAGGTGTGTAGGGAAGTGGGATGTTGCTTTGTAGGAAACAAAACTTTAATTCAGCCATTGGTGGAAAAACCTGTCCAGAAGTGCTAATTTATAACAGCTTGGAGGTATCTTCAGTGACTAGCGCTTTGTTGTTGACTTGCTGAGTTGGGTGTACATCGATGTGCTAAGTGCATAAGCCTCTTTGGGAGGAGTATGCTATTATATTGGTCTTTTAGGTGTGGAAAGACTTGGCTTTCTGTTACAAGTACTATGCCTAAAGCATGGGTCTGTGTGCCAGCATTGAGTCAGAGTTGAGCAAGAGTTGCCACGCTTGTAAAATAAATTCTTGTATCAAAACTACTTCTTTCCTTGTTCTGTGGCCACAAGACTTGACATTCATGCTCTTTCTATATAAGAGAACTGAAATAACCTTTTGTCATTAATAGAATTGCAAAATGTAAACAACTGTGCATCAAAGAGTAGCTCAACTCTTTGGCTGTCATGGTCAGAAATGCTGAAGCCACTGGAACAAAGATTTCTAATATCTTAATTTGGGAGTTTGCTTTCTTTTGGGTAGGGCTGCTTTACCTTCATTGACTTCAGCTGAAATCAGGGATCTAAGGCACATTTGGAAATTGGTTACAGGTGCTAAAGCTAGCTAACACATTCTTGAAGTTCATGTCCGTTGCTTTCACCTCTTGCTTTGTTCCCATTTCTTGCCCACATCTTCATTCCTATGTGAATGCTTCTGTTTGGCATTAAGTTTGTGTTGAAATTCTTATCAATAAAGTACAATACTGAGATATCTGGTGCCATAGATGAAAAAGATGGTTCAGTAAAACTGTAGAGGCTAAGCTTGATTTTTGTCTGTAGTGAGCTAGGACATGAAGCTGTGATCCCATGGTATGCTTTAGTCTGCACCACGGGCCTGAGACACAATCCTTACTGCTGCTGTTAATGGAAGGGAGTGGGGATTTCTCCTTGAATCAGATACACAGTGAGAGGAAAATAAATGAGACTGCAGCTGTGGAAACTGAGAAAATGGAGGAGAAAGAGTGAAGGAAGAACTGATGGAATAAATGATAAATAAATAATTTCCTGCCAGTGTTTGCAAGCTTGCTGTGCTGACTCTTACTCCCCAAGATATCTTCTTGTTTCAGTTTCCTGGATGAACTGTAAAGCACATGTTTTCTTCCATGTCAATAACTACAGAAATATGTGATATCAAGTTTGAATGTACCCTTAGACCAAACTTTCAGTATTAAAATTCCCTCCAGAATATTGAGTAAAGGTGCGAAGTGTGGGGTGAAATAATCAGAATAAAGGCATATAGAATTACCAATCTGAAAAAAACCAAATTTTCCTTCAGAGAAAAAATAATGAAATTCTTCTCTGTGCTTAGTCCCAGTAAACTTAAGCCTCTTGGTTTCAACTCTGTTCAGAGCTGAAAAGGGCGTGAATTTGCACCTAGTTGTTTATATGACTGTTGCTATCAGTGCAGAAGCATGGGTATCTCCTTGACGCCTTTGATTTTTGTTCTTTTTCAGGATGACACTGAGCCGTATTTTATTGGAATATTTTGTTTTGAAGCTGGTATAAAAATCATCGCTCTGGGGTTTGTTTTTCATAAAGGCTCTTACCTCCGAAATGGTTGGAATGTGATGGATTTTGTTGTGGTCCTCACAGGGTAAGTGACCTCCCCTTGTCCTAAGTTTAAGGGAGACCCTTGCTTTGATTTGTGTTGCTTTTTAACTGTGGGTTGGGGTGGGAGTGGTTTTAGTGAAATAGTACTAAAAACTGCATTTCTGACCTTGCTGTCTTTAAATAACAGCTATTGTGCTGAATGAGTCACTTTCAAAGTGTTGTTTCAACCAACTGAAAAGAGGTTTTGAGGATATTTATTTGTGTATATGCTGGCATGTATCTTATCCAGATGCTCACTGACATTTCTTGGACTTTGCAGGTTCTAATTGCCACTAGGTACTTGAACCTGATTTAAATCAATCTACCTTCTGACATTACAGGATGACTTTAAAAGTCAATGTGGAGTGAACTAACAAATTAAATGCATCCCATTTTTAAGCTATTACAACTCTGAAATCAGTGAATTTTCTGCAGGAATGAATTTGGTCTGCTAGAAAATAACTTTTACAAAAATAATTCAAAGAGGGTGCATGTCTTATAAAGGACAGAGCTGAAAATGTTACCTGTGCATTTTGTTCCCTGGTTTGAAATGATATCACTGATTTCTTTCTTAGAAAGTCTTACAATATTTTTAGGTTATGTGTTGCAACGGTTTCTATATTTATATAAATGTAGCATAGTGCTAGTGGATAATGAAAACATAAATATTAAGTAACACATAGTCTACAAATTGTACTTTAAACCTCCAAAAGTCTGTGTAAGGTCCTAATCTTGCAGCCTTCATCTTGGAAGGATTTCAGTTAGTTTTTCCCTCAGAAGACTGCAGTCTGGCTCTTGTTATTAATATGCACTCATTTCACACACCTTCTCTACTACTGTGTGTGACGAACATATATATTCTTTGGTCTGGTTAGTGGTGTAGAGTAGGATGCTGTTAGGAATATGCTTGCATACATATACAAATGTATTCATTAGATACATTATCACTGTAATTCTATTTGCATTCAGTGTACCATGTGATATAGCAATTGAGAAGCCAAAGGGAATTCTTTATGTATTGAGAGGAAGAAAATAAATATGCAGAGCTTGATTCTCCTGCTGCTGGGGCTGGGTATTTAATCAATAGAAACTTCAGTGGAGCCACAAGGAGAATCAGATTTACATACTTGGAAGCATAGGGGGTACCAGAATGAAAAGAGAATTAGCACAGATGCTGCAATTATTCGCACCGATGGTATGTTCTGATTCCTAGTTAGCACTGTGCCCTTTTGTGCGTTTAAAAAAAAAAAAAAAAAAAAAAAAAAAAAATCAAGGCCCTGATTCTGGAAAGGACTTTGGCACGTGGTTTAATTTATCCTTCAGCAAAGCATTCAAGTACATGTTTGAATTCAGCTGACTCCAGTGGTTTGGTACTTAAAGTTAAGGTTACACATAAAAGCTTTCCTGAATTACAGCCATATTGCTATTTGTTTAGGCATGTTTTAAATTTGTTTTTTTATAAACACAGGCCAAGAATCAAAATAGATTTTTTTTTTTAAAACTGTCTAGCTGTGACTGAGATGTTCAAAATTTTGCGACAGTATCTGAAACATGATGTGTGTGTGCCATGCTTCTGGAATCGTAACTGAATGTGCAATGCTATAGACGTGACACCAGCATCTTACCGGTGCCAGTTTTATTGTGAGTGCTGTTTGCAGCACTGTTTGATCTCTGAGCATAATTGCAGAATATCGGCTTGATTAGACAGCTGTAATAAGGAACCCTGTTGCCATCTGCAAACATGCGTATTCTTTTGAAGTACAATCCTGTTAACGTCAAAGCTGCTGGTTTCCAATGGTGATACTAGCTGGGCTGTATTGAAATTGTCTTGTACATGGACTTCCCACCAGGCAGGCAATGCAGGGAAGGCAAAGTGTAAACTGGTCAACATTAAGTCCAAGAGTCATCTCCACTGAGGAAATCCACAGATCTCTAATCCTGTAATTCGAGGGCTGGATTTGGCAAGGCACTTGAGCTTGTGCCCAATTTTTGGTGTCTGCGAGGCCCTACTGAAAATAACAGGGTTACTTGTGTGCTTGGTTAGATAAATGCTTTCCTGAATCTGGGGTTGTATTTCCAAACCCAGTAATGAGGTGGAGGGACATATATTAGAGAAATAACATTGAAAGACCTGCAGCTTCATACAGGGGACTGAAATAGTGTTTTCTCTGTAGCATGTTGTGTTTTGCTCTGATTTTGCTAGATCCTTATGATGTTCTTAGCTCTCTCCTGTGTTGCCATGGGTCTGTGGTAGAAAGCAGGAGCTCCTCTTCCTTGGGCTTCCCTCACTGGCCAGAAACCCTTTCATCTGCTTTAGCTCAGCTAATAAGGGAAAGTCTGAGCAAGGCCTTTTATTGGAGACAGACATCATCCTGGCACTTCTGCATCGAGACTTTAAGGGCAGGTTGCTGAGGGAGAACATTTACTGCTGACAAACCCAGCTGTTTCTCCAGGGAGGGGCTGTGAGGTGGTGACACAAGTGGGACCTTAATTTTTGTTTCTGTGGAAGGTGGTCTCAAATTTGTGTGTTTCAAAAGATGATCAAGCAAATTCTGTAATTTATTAGAGAATAATAAAAAAAGACAGTGCTAAACTTGTACTTAATATGTTCTTATAAATATAGATAGGTAGGACATCCATTTTCAAAATACCACTTTACTACTCTATCAAAAGCTTTCCTTTCCATATGTGCAAGATTTCTACTTGAAAATGTTCCTTCATGTTTCCCAGGCGGTGATCAGCGTTCAGTTCCTAAGCTCAGTTTCACATTGATATTCAATATTATAGAAGGATTTTAATTTTTCTTTTTTCTATGTAAGCATGAAAGATCACAAAAACACATTTCATGATACCACATGCAGAGTTGTATACCTGTTAATCCTGTTGAGTGCACGTTTTTATTAAGGTAAATGGTGAATGTCAGAAAATCTGATCTCATTTTCAGCTTTCAGCTAAAACCCATAAAAGCAAAGAGCAGCTTTGCTCTTGTTAGCTGTTTCCATAGGAAGAAGGCCAGCCAGTGTCTGGGTGTGTTTTGGAGGAGGCTGTGGGGGAGGGCTCTGCATTTATTGAACTTACCCCATAGGAAGAAGGCCAGCCAGTGTCTGGGTGTGTTTTGGAGGAGGCTGTGGGGGAGGGCTCTGCATTTATTGAACTTACCCTTATGTAAATATTACAGTAATGATGTGGTAACCCTTTCCACCTGTTTTTTTCCAACCCCCTTTTTTTGCTACTCAATGCCTGCACACTGGGATTATTGATAAATATGTATTTTTTTTTATTTGCCTGCAGTGATGGACATTTTGTTTGTCAAAATCAGACAGTAGAACTTGTTAATCAGAAAATAAATCAGGGCTGTGTTATATGCAGCCAGGATCAATATCCTATTGAGCTAAACTGGAGTCTAACAGATAGTGGTCCAAAAATGGCTTGGTTTGTTCCAGAAAAACACTCCCTCCCTTTCTTTCTACAGCAATGCCGTCGTGTCTTTTTCTCATATACTTTCAAGGAAGCATGCTGATTTGCTGTTAATAAAGGCATGGCAAAATAATAGAGTGCAGCTCCTTGAAAGATTTTGTTTCCTCTGTAATTTTTTCAGTTAATTCTTGTAAACTCCTCCAGTTGTAGATGAGTATTGAGGAAAGCTGCCCTGCTGTGATGTGCCTGTTGCTATTGTGGAGAGAGGCATGTATATTTTATAGCTCATGCTCATTTT
>VYZW01010792.1:44680-77461 GCA_013401315.1 Balaeniceps rex | reverse complement strand
CAATAAGGAGAGCAACCCTATTGAAGTCTAGTATGGTTTGTAATAAACAAGCAAGGCAAAGAATTCTTCTGGTACTGTCTAAGGGGTAATTCAGTGGATATTTTTTTCCCCCCAAAAAAGGGTCTGCTCTTCCTATGAGGTGTCAAACCAACATCACTCCTTATGAAGAATATCCTTAATCCTACAGCCTTTTAGAGTAGTACTCCAAATTTTGTTTTCAGTTTGTTTCATCTATAAAAATCCAAAAGCTAACTGAACAAAACAATATCATGTGCATTTTCTTTGCATAATGGAATCACATTTTTGTGCCAGATATTAACAGTATTCAACACCAAACAGCAGCAAGATTATTAAGAAAATCAGTGCTAGGATTTTCCTGCTGTATCTCTGCAAAGAATCAATTGATCGCCTAAGCTAAGATGGCAGGAATCCAACAGCAGGATTAATTGCATTACTAATTGAAATTTTCATACTTAGATCTTCTATTAGAATTATTTTTGTTGCTGTGAAAGGGAAGCAATCTGAAAGCTGAGGATTACAAAGTTGAGGACTTTTAAACTTTTTTTTCCATCAAAAGAGGTCCGAGTCCTTTGGAAAGCTGACTGACTGGGGTCATTGATACTTTCTGCAAAACAGAAAACTCAGATAAAGCTGAAATGGAGAAAAATATGCAGTGAACTTCCTCCATGTTATACAATGTGGGTGGGATTCTGGAGTTTTACGTAGACTTGAGAAGATGAGATTATTTCCAGGTGCCTGGACCCATTTTTATGCTAAGGTTTTTTCCCCAACACTGTATCAGGGTGAAACCCAGCACACACCAGGATGTATCGGCGTGCGTCAGGGTGCATGCATCAGACCCAGCACACATCAGCATTCATCCTCATCCCCCTCCTCCAGCAATGTAGTTTCTATAGGAGTATATGGAGGTGCTTCAGCCTGGTATGTTCCAGAAGGGGACCCTCTCCGGACAGCCAAAGAAGCAGGGTGCTACAATGTGCTGTGGTGTATCTAGGCAGGGAGTGTAGGTACAGGCTGAGTCTCTGAGATGGAAGGCAGAATGTCGTCCCCTCTTAACAAGACTGAGAGAGGCCACCGGCACAGTTGTTTCTGGAGCAGGACTGGGAGGGCAGGGATACATGAAGCTGCTGCTTTTACAAGTATATTTATGCAGAAGATCCAGAATAAGCAGACTCAGAGTGACTGTCAGAAGGCTTTCTGTAGCTGTGCTGCAAGAGAGAATATTAAAAGTATTTTCAGTGGATGATTAATGTGGGGGAAAAAAAAAAACCAGCAAAAATAGATGTGGGTTAAGCAGTAGACACAGCAAAATGGGCTGTTACCAGCAGATCATTAGCAGCCCACAGTGATGCTGAGGACACTTTAATAAACCCATTCAGGGAGGATTACTGCTATTAGGGATAATGATCAGTGGCAGCAGTGTGTTTTATATGAATAATGAGGGCTATATCCACCCATGACAATCTCTGCTGGAGCCATTTTATGTCTGCTGATACACAGGACATTTTTCCTTGTCAGAGCATAGCGTGTAGTTTGATACCTACATTTTCATCATTACAAAAAAAAAAAAATCAATAAAACTATTAGGGCTCTGCAAATTAGTGTTACAGAAAAGATGGGCAAGCATCCAAAGTCAGAAAATATTTGAAATGTGGCAGAAGACTGCAAAGTTAGAGTTCTAAAAAGGCTCATTTTTATTCTATTGACTATTTTATTCTATTCTATTCTCTGTCTGCTCAGAGTCATAGCCAGGAATATCTGCACAAAATCTGTCCTGCTTGCCTATGAGGCGTGGCACATGAGAATGAGCTGACTTACGCATCTTCTTGCAGGCTCTCTGCAGGCACACTTGTGTCCCAATCTGCTGCCTGGGGTCCAGTGCAAAGTGCCCTGAGCCTGTGTCATGGAGAACTGCTTCAGGTGATGGAGCAGATTACTTCTGTAAATGGTAATTTTACAGTAGGTAGAGTTTCACTGATTGGGAAGTTACCCTCGACATCTATATTGCTATGAGAGAAGAAATTGCTCTACTGGTTTAGTGTAGATGTGGCAAGGGCTCAGTTATGTTACAGAGTTTGGGAGCTTTTGTTGCTGATGATCCAACAAAAGGAAAGTCCTTTCTTCCCTTTCAAAAGATTAACTCTGAATCTAAAGGTGTGTTTGACTGGCAGTTAGGAGGGAATACATTTAATATGGGGTCACTGAAGCTTATAAAAAATGGAACATGTAATACAATTTTTGCAGAGTAGATCCATACATTAAGAGGAATTCTCACTGATCACAAAAAAAGTACATTAGTGTGCATGAAAAAGAAAACGAAAGAAAGTATGTGACAAAGAAAAGGAAAGAGCGTGGAACAATTCCCAGCTCTCCTTCTCATGGTGTGCTTCAGTTCTTGTGACAGGCATCATGTTCCAGCAGTTAAGCCTTTGTCTAGCAAAGCTTCCACCCAGAAGAAATTTCCAGGTGAAATGTGAAGAGGGAACAAAATGGCTTTATGTTTCATTTATATTAATTTATATTTCAAAGGTCTTTGTGCAGGATCACTTTTGCAATAAACCTGTACAGAGTTAACAAACTATATAAATAGTAGCAAGTAATTGGCCTCTGGCATCTTGCATGAACAGTGAGGATCTGACTTTTGCTCAAAGAAAATATGCAAACCTGTCAATACAAAAAAGCTAAGCAGGGGCTGTTGTGTATCTCGAGGACTGTCTTGCACTTACAGGCATCATTAATTTTCAATTTCACTTTAATCTCACTGGCCTAACTCTGCTGCCACTGGGAATTATGTTTACTGATTTCAAAACCATCTGAGTTAAGGCAGTGGTCTGGAAAAGCCATCTCTATCTCTGATAGAAGTCTAGTCCCTGCTTGGATGGATGCAGAGAGCTTTTTCTTTCTGAGCCCTGTCAGAAAGGTGAGAGCCCTGCTGCAGCATCCCCTGGAGCCCAGGCCGTCCTGGAGCTCAGCATGGCAATTGATGCTACCCCCCATAAGAGACATTACAGATTTAAACCAGACATCTGAAAGGCTTTACAGTACACTCACTATACTGAGGTCCAAAAGGTGCTGTTCCTGCCTCTAACCCACTTTTGTCATCTCCAGGCACATGCAATGTCATTAAAGCTGGAGTCTGCTCTTGTGTGTGCAGAAGTAGAGGTATGTGGTTGGACTACATTAGGACACAAGAATGTCATTGAAAAGCATACAGGAGCTAGATAGCATGCCAAGTTGTTATTAATTTATGACAGTTTCAGTTGGAAAAGCAGCTTCTCTTTAGTGACTGTCTCATTTTAATAATTTTTTTTGTGCTGGTGTGACACACTGTGAAGTCTTCCAACATGCCTTTGTTCTGCAAGTAACCATGCTCCAGCAACATACAGCTTCTAGAAATGAAATGTCATGAGCACTGATACACACTAGCTACCCCAAGATTTGGCCTCATTTGCTTGTAAGTATGTCCTGGTTTCACAGGAGCATGTTTTTGTCTGAAATGTTGATGTAAATGTAGCTTCTTTTGCCTGTTGTTTTGCCTGATGATTATATTTTTCCACGCCTGTCACCACGTGCTGTTGCTGTGACCCAAGAGCCATTTGTGTTTTGCTCCGCTTCACACGCATCCTCTTACCACAGCATCCGGGGAGGCAGCTGTGTACGGAGCTGATTTTAGGTACTTATGGTGGAGACTACACACCTGAAATAACATCATGCAAATTGCCACACCATCAAATAAACAATGTAGGAAAAAAGGGTTTTTTTTAAATGCAGAAGCTTATTTTGTTTTAGAAATTATCTGGGCTGTTGATAGATCCCTTCTGCCATCTCTTCTGTGTATCTGAAATGACATGGTATAACCTGTTGACTCTACTTATAGCTTCACATTCCAAAGCGCACTTAAATGGAAAATAATTCAGAGTTATAAGCAATCAAAGCTCTGGCCTATCTTGTTTTCCAGCTTGTTGGACAAGAAAATAGCTAATTTGGTGAAGCACAGTGTTCTGGGTCATAATAGTGTCCCTCTTGTAACACAAAATGAATGCCATTAGTAATGAGAAAAGGTTATGATGTAACTTTCCTTTACATGCTCAAGGAATTCACTGTTCAATGCCTACTACAGGTGGCTTATGAGAAGTACATTAGAACAGCTTTATTTTTTTAGTCAAAGCATGCAAATCACATCTGAGTAACTAGAGTGAATACAAGTCCATGACTTGTTGCCAGTGAAATGTCCTGGTTACTTAGAAAATGCTTTTCAGCAGTTTGATATGGAAAGCCAGGAGCCACTTGGATAACTTATTGAATAGCTTTTTTACCTCTCCTGAAAAGATACTATCAATTATTTGGTAAAAGCTGGTATATGAATTTCTCTAGTGTTTTCTCTGGGGTTATGGCAGTAATGCCCTGAAAGAGCAGCACCCTAAATCACAGGGTAGATGGGGCTGTCATTTCCAGGTAGCTGTGCTGGACGCTCAGCCTGCCAGGATGATTTCAGTGCAGGGTAGTACGAAGTCACGGGCCAGCTAGTGTCAAAAGCTGATGCTCCTCCTCTGTCTAGGAGTGGTTTTATGCTGAACGAATGTATGTCTCTACTACCAGAGAGGACACAAAGGAAACTGCTTGCAAAAACATGAAGGGAAAATGTAGCACTTTGTGACATGTGGCAAAGCCTGCCAAAAAATCAGGTGTGTAACTCCCTTCTTGCCCAGTGAGGATGGTTAGCTGACCTGATGTGACAACCAACCCACCACAGCTGCTGGCATGCCTTCAGCTTCACTGGTGGTGTGGTACATGCCACGTTGCCGCCCGGGTGCTACAGTGCCCATTAAATTGCACACTACGCAGGGTCGTTTCATGCACTGTGGCCACTGTACTACCAGGTTCAGTTCAAAAAGATGGAGACTGGTTTAGTCGCATAGTGAAATGTCCTGCCCATGCAGGTTAAACCAGGAGCCTGCTGGTTTTCCCTGTATCTCGCACTGACAAATCCTACACTTGATGAAATAAATGGGAGTTTTGGCATCGACATCAAAAAGCAGAGGCAAAAAATGCATTGCAAAAAAAAGGAAGGGAAAAAAAAAAAGGTTGTTTTGGGACAGGCTAAGTATCTCTGGCCTGGAAGAAAGAATAGTCTTTGGCTACACTAGAAAAGGTGGTTGTAAATCATACTTGCTCTCTGTTGCTGCTGGCCAGGGACAGATTAGACCTTGAAATAAATAAAAGCACGTCCAAGGCAGCTCTTGGATTTATTCCAGCTGTTCACGGTCTCAACCAGAGACAGCTGGGTGTCCAAGTCTTTTCGCCAGGCTCAGAACACCATGAACTTCCAGCAGCGGAGCCAGCATGCCTTATTCTGTCCCTGTCTTTGGAGGAGCAAAACTCTTTTGTGGTGGTAATGACTGGGTCTTTTGCGGGAGGGAGCAGGCTGAGGGCTGAGATGGGGAATGAAATACAAGGGACTGTGGCTGAAGAGGAGGAATGAGGAAGAGTCAGTGGGGGGCTGCGAGGGGAGGGGGACAGTGATGTCTCCTGTCTCTCTCTCACCAAGCCTTCCCTCATCTGAGCTAATCCTAAAATCTGTAACTTCCAGACTCTTTCCACCCCTCTCTCTTCAGCTACAGCTTTTCCTGCTTCCCCCTCCATGCCCTGCAACTGTAACCTGCTCACGCTCCTGGGCTCTGTGGGTGAACGTAGTGTGGTGTGACCAGGACCCATCATTTCTTCTATAACCTGTGCGCAGGGGCAGCAAGTGCCCTCAGGAACGTCTCACTTCTTTGCCTGCAACCCCATGGCAGCGGTCTCCACCCCGCACCCTCCAGCCCCAGCACATCTGGCTCTCCAGAGTCCTAGCGGGGGCAAAATACTCAGCAGGTTTCTGTCTGTCAGTGGCTGGGGTGCCTTGATTGCTCTGGTCAGTGCTTCTTATGTCTCCATCTCAAGTAGCTCCTAAGCATTTTTTCTATCTTTGCCCATGTGCTATATATATGTGCGCATATGTGTGTTTGTGTGCATACGTATACACACACATACATACACATTAGCCCTGAGAGTGGAGCTCAATCCAGGGGTCAATACGTAGATGAAAAATTTGAGGGATTTGCTGCACCATTCTCGTGGCTCTTTGTGTTGTCAGTGACATAATGCAGGTAACAGTGCAGGTCAGACAGGGCACCTCACTGTCCTTCCGCCAACAGAGCTGAGAAGGAATTATTAGAAGGAATATAGTTAGAAAGACTTTTCTTATCCACAGAATGGATTTCCTGAGGGAGCTTGAAAACCTCATACATAAGAAACCTCTGGACGACCTGGGAGCTCAAAACTCTGAATCTGAAATCACTGTATCCACTGAGGCTGGAGTATGAAGACTCCAGCAATACCTTCCCCACCTGGTACAGAAATTCGTGTGTGGAAGGAGGTGGTGTTTCATGGATGTGTCCAGGCTGTCTGAAGCAGTAGCATGTATTCTAACAAAACTGTGATCATAAACCAGTTAAACAAACACAGCCAAGGCATACAACTCAGAAGCACATACCTGTAGAAAGTATGTGCTGGGTCTTTTTCTATGCATATTTCATATTGCAAAGAGCAACATTGTTGTTACAGACATGCAAAACCACCTTTTTTTTTTTTTTTTTACTTTCTACAAAGCATACAGGAGGGTGCTAAAGGGGAGGGATTGTGTGTCGTAAGAAGTTTGAATGTTTTCCCCTCCTGTTTGCGATCTAACAGACAGGATGTTTCAATGAGTATGGATATACTAGGGTCATCCTTTGGAGAAACTTTCTTTCTTACTTTATATTACTCAATTTTAATTTTGCAAAGACATTTCAGAAAGCAAGCATCTATTTACTTTCAAAGACAGTATACTGAGACCAGAGGTGACCTAGTATAGAAACCCAGAGTCACTCTCTTGCTAAGCAAACGTTGATGAATTACCAGAGCTGACAGTAAACAGTAACCTCAAGGAGCTGTATTTTCAACATACCTGAAAATGTATGAAACATATATGAAATGTGTAAAACAGCTTAAAGCACAAGGCTGGCCTGGACCCAGCATTAGCATCTCATTATCAGGACCATTGCTGGCTTTTAGTGTACGTGACAAAGTGGGAAGGAAAAGAAGGGAAACACCCTGAACAGTGGAGGGATAAAAGGAGAACAAGGTGTAAAGGAGGGCTGGATGTGCTGTGTATGCCTTGGACTCCCTCCTTGTGAGGGAGAGAGGAGAGATCTGTGCTTGCAGACCTCTGCTGCTGCCGATGGAGAAACATCAGCTGCAAACCCAGCCGGTGGTACCAGGCACACGCTCACATCACGTGCTGGCCAGCCTGTGACGGCGACGTCCGGATGTCCTGCAGGTGGCTGGGAGAGAGGACAGTGAAACAAAGCAGCCATTCATTCCTTGCCCTTCGGAGGTATTCTCACAGTCTCATCCGAGTGTATGAATCAGAAGGGTAAATACACACTGTATTTTCTGTCTGGAAATGCAGTCTTTGTGTCTCCAAAATGCTTTCCAGCATGCTGGAGAGTTAGACTGGTGTCAATCAAGCTGCTTGCTAAATTGGGGTGAACTTCCAAGTTCCTGGGTGACTTTCAAGGGAGGTAGGCGCAGGTATGGATAGGAAAGCAGGGCTGTAAAGACTGGACAGCAAATGTTATGTCTAGGTGAAAGCTTCTCTTCTTTTGATCTCTTTCCTGTCATGCCATCCTTATGTCCTGATGTAAGAAAAAAAATTGAATGGCTCCAGTTTTAAAACGCGTGGGAGCAAGTCTGAAATACCACCATTATCAACACTTTGAAAAATCTTTTTAAAACTCGGTCAGGCTTCTATGTCCTTATTTGTCTAAGTAGTTTCCTCAGTAAATATGCATCAGATAGAAATAACTGTAACGGGAGAAAATAATTAACAGGATCTGGGAAGATTTATTGCCCATAGGAATTACTGTTTCTGTGGAGAAGGGTGGATCCAGTTAATGAGATGCTCTGAAGTGCAATCACATTATAAATGTTTCTTCTGTCTGTCCTTAAATGGTATTTTATTAAGCTCAAATATACATAACTTTTCTCCTTTACACTGCAGAAGAAGCACATTAAGATTGAAATAAGACATATGCATCTAAGGAAATTAGCTTCCTAATACCAGATGCTTCTGAAAAATTATAGTGTCCATAAATTAATAATCTGCTCAGCTGGACAAATGGGATTCTATAAAGTAGATGCTGTCTAGCATTTAAAGAAAAGTACTACCTATGCTTAGGAAGGGGGAAGGGGTCATAGTTTGACCAATCAAAAATGGTGACTGAAGTTCTTGGACATGTGACTCCAAATTCTGCAACAGCTTTCACTTTGTTTTGGCCTTGTTGCTAGAAGTGACCTAGTGTTTCACCTCACCCATACTCTCTGAATTATTTAAACAAGAGCAACAATTCCAGATTTGGTTTGACCAAAATATAAGTTTAACCAAAATATATATAATTTCAGAACGTTCTCTCAAATATGGAAAAAAAGTTATTTAAAGTATTCTGGAGGAAAAGCGGATATGTTTTGTTTTGACACTTAAAAAAATACACATATTTAAATGAAAATGTCTTTATTTTATTTTTTTAAATAAAGATGTTCAAGAGAAACAGTGTTTCATTTTGGATCAAAAGAGATATTCTAACCTATAACATTAATCCTCTCTTTTTTTAAACTCATCAATAATGATTAAAAAAAATTCATGTTAACTTAAAACAAATTTCTGTTTCTTTCTGACTGCTCTGAAAGCAGTTACTGATTGTGTCTATCAAAGCACACTAATTGTGTCTACCAAATCATGGATCAATGTGAGATTCATACTCATCTTTTCTGGCTCTCTTCAGTATTCTCGGTTAAATGAAAATAAATCTGGAGATAACGTTCATGAAATCTGTCATGAAGTCTTCATCGAACAACCTGTTGACTGTTTTCTTTGTATTTGGACCATTCTCTCTTTTCTGTTCCTTTTTTGCTTCATTATCTCTTCAATGTGAGGTATCTACCTTGCTCGTTTACGCTACCTGGAAAGGCTCTCCCGTCTGTATGTGTCTCTAACTCTCTTGAAAGTCACTGAGTTTGGCTCACTCCTGCTATGGCAAGAACCATGTTGACACAAAGAGTTGTTATTGGCATTCAGATTCCAGCTGGATCAGAGAAAGTCACCGAAGGCATATATGGAGGATATGTATCTGCTGTTTGATTTCAGATAGTATGAAAATAACCTCTCGTAAATTACTGCTTTTCGTTATTTTTCTTTCTCTTTTTATACCTTAAGATGTTTTAAAAATATCTTCAGTTAAAAGACATTCTTTTGGCTAAAGAGCAAGACTGACAGAAGTCTGGCTTCTGGCAGTGATGCTGTAGCAGATCTATGCCACTTTGAGGAAATGGTTTATACACCTCTTTCTCTTTTTTTAGTTTCTTAGGAGTTTAATCTCAACAAAGAAAATCATAAGTAAGTTAAATTTCTCACTCTGTAAAATACCTTGATGCCTATAAATACAGTGCTAAACTTAAAAAGGGGAAAAAGGAACAGATATGTATCTGTTGCCAAATACGGCTCTTGGCTATAGACCTGCACTCCTTCTAAATTTGAAGACTTTTCGCTTCTTGAAGTGTTACAGAGCACATGTTGTGGTATTTCTCATTACTGTCCTTGACTGCAGGAGGCAATTTTTATAAATCTGTCACCTTTATCTTGAATAATACTTTAAATACAGCTTTTTACAGTTTCTTCTGTGGCTTCCAAATGACTTGTGTATCTGGAAGCCCAGGCATGTTGCTCCGTTTTGAAGACCAATAGTTCTCAGGCATTGCACATTGCAGAAACACAGTACTGGGGGAAAAGCATCAGGATAGATAGTGTGACAGTCTATATGGATGCTCATAGTTTCTGACAGCTCCATTTTCTCCTGCCATCTGTGCCCTCAGTCTTTCTGGAAATTATGGTGCATCAGCAGTTCTGTTTTATTACCCAAAGCTAAATCAGTCTAGAAGGATATTTGATATGGCAGCAATTTCTTGAGTTTCCACAGAAAAACTAGAATATTTAACACTCAAATAAAAGAAGCGATACATTGTGGACTTATAATTACTAGTATCTGTATATTTAGTACCAGAAAATAATTTCCATATTTCTGAGCCTTGAAGTCTTTTGGCAAAATTACTCTGAGCCTTTTAAATGGGTTTTTAGGTTAAAAAGTTTAGAAATTCTAGCTGGTTTATCCTAGGAGAAAAAACCATAGAGCCGTGTTTAAGCCTTGCAGGCTCCTGGGAAAATCCTTGTGACTCCTTGCAAAATCCTGGGGGAGCAACCTCTGCCATGCTGTTTCCTGCTACGCTAGCCTGTGCCAACAGCACCTCCTGCCTAGCTGCAGGCTTGTCCCATTGTTTGGCACCATGGATTTTCTACATGAGTCAGGATAAAATCCGCCTTGGTGGTTAGGTCAGAAAGAAATGTAGCAGTATCTGTGGACAGTGAACTTTCATTGGGGTATGCAGACCATTGTTTATTCAATATGCAAGCGTTTGCAGTGTGGGAAGCTAGAAATACCTTTCATGGTTAAGTCCTATGTATAATAATGCAAGTTCTTGTGTATCTTGTGCAGGGATTTTAAGTTTGGAGTAGGTCAGGATTTGTATGCATTCAAATCAGTGGGAGATTTCTTCACTGGTTTCAGTGGGGCCACCTCAAACAAGCTGCAAGCTAGGATCCACAATGCTGTTTCAAAGACTCCCAAGCTCTCTTCTAAAGGGTATCTGTACTTGTTTCATCTCTGTGGTTTTATGATCTTCCCATTACACCTTACCTTCTTCTCAAGTGATCATGTTTTTCCTGTTATGGGGCTAGAAGGTGGAAAACTCATCTCCTATTTCTCTTCATTTAGTTAAAAACAATATAAAATGCACTCTGGCACAATGTTCTTAGACCATCTACAGGCAAATTCTTTGCTACCATTCCTCCCTTTGTTTCTTTTTACTGGACATTTTTGTGTCATCTTTGTCGATGTCGGGATGTTGTCAGAGGCACCTGAAAAAATGGAACATTGATGGGGAACTCCGCTACTTAAAAAAACTTGGATGATAGATCCTTGGGGTTTATAAATCAACATAACTCCACTGACTTTCACTACCTGAACAGATGATTCAGGAACAGGTATTGCAAAGTTAGCATTTTGGGGTTTGGGTTGGGTTTTTTTTCCAGTTTATGAAATATAGTGAGATATAAATAAGAGAAAAGTGCATTTGTGGCTCATTTTTCCGACAGAATGATTTTTCTCTTTTCTCTGTGTTTTTCATACAGCTCTTAATCATGATCTGAAAATTATTTACTTCTAGGTACTGTAAATTTTTGTTAGACTCACCCACCAAAGCTGTTTCAAAACTTATTGTAACCACATGAGATGGGAATAAACTATAGTCCCTCCTCCCACTTATTTACACTTTTTATATCTGCTTTCAGATACAGCTGATAACACACCCTTATGATAGAAGTGGGTTGTTGTAGCACATGTGTACCACCAGCCTGCCTCTGCTGATGGAATATGTACCATGTGCTGGAACATGTGCTGATGTGACTCATCTGCCTTTTCCCATAAGTGATTTGGCTATCCAAAAGATGCTTGCTTCTTTAGCCCAGCAACAGGGAGCTGGGTGTGGGAAAGTAAAGGTTACAAGCCCTTCCTTAGCTATGACAGGTGAAAACTGGCCCCAGGGAGTCAAGTGGGATGATCCTATAGACTTTATGAGGCTAGGTGATAAGTCAGTGTTTGTAGATTAATTCGGGATTTCAAAGCATTGTAATTTTCTATGGTATCCATGGGAGTCCTGGTGGCCTATGCACAGTGCAGATGTGGATTCTCTCCCATGTGGCACTCCTTGTTCCTAATAACTTTTCCCAGGCCCTCCTCTGGGATCTGGAATCAGCCTTTCAAATTTGTCAGAGGTCAAAACCCACGGTCCCAAAGGGATCATCTTGCAAGTACCTTTCATTTGCTGCACTTCTCTCTTCTGGTTTGTCAGTTATCTTCATTGCATTGTATTTTCCCTTTCTCATTGCTGAGGAGATGATAGAGTCTCCTACGTCCTCCAACAGAATTTGCCAGTACCACATTATACACCATTGGTTGGTTGGAATTAGTTTCCATAGTCCCTACTGCCCCAGCAATATGCTTTTGCTGTGTGCCTACGGTGTCATGTTAAGAATTTTCTGATAACAGATGAAAGATTGTTTTTCTCTTTGGAGCTGACTGTCTCATTCTAGGAAATCTTTCTGCTCCTTGACTTTGCTTTGATCCTTGGATTTTATAAGGTTGCGGAAAAACAGGTTGATCAGCTGGAGAAAAGACTTGGAGCAGGGACTGCTTTGAATGAGAATGCCCCTTAAAAGGTTTGGGAGCTATAAAAAATTCTGCAAATTCTACAAGAAATTTCTACAACTCAGAGGTAATAAGTGACACAGCACATGTGTTGTAGCCAATAGAGTATCTAACTGAAATTTTTTTTTGGCTCTCCAAGACAGGCAAATCTGAGAAAGGGTTGACTTTGCAGTAAAGGCAGTTAAGTCTTCTTTATATTGGTATTTTTATACCAAATTTCTATTATTATTAATTGTTTTAAAGGATGCAACTTCTTGGAATCACTCTGGAGAGTTGCAGGGTGATCTTACGATACTGAATTATGAACTGGCACGTAAAATTCAGTATACTATGTACAAAAGACATGCATGTAGGACAGAGGAAGAAAGAGGGCAGATGGAGAAATAGGGCATTATTTACATACATATACATACACCTATACATATACATATGCACACATATATATGTGTGTGTGTATACACATCATAAGAAGTCCTGAAAATGTCAGCCCAACAATTGGATGTGGTCAGAGGGGCAAAAAGAGCACTTGTAATCCTTATGGGAGTCGTAAGGAACAAGCCAGAAAATATCATTAGTATGTGACACAAATCTCTAGCACAGCCATTTTTGGGCACTATGGGCAGTTTTGGTCACTTCACCCCCAGAAGAACAAGTAGAACAAGAAATGTCACAGGGAAGGGAAGCAATGCCACCAAAATGGTCTCAAATATATGGAAAGACTAAAGAGAAGACTGCAGTTTGGAGGAAGATGGCCTGAGAAGATTTGAAGAGAAATGTTAAATATCTATGGAATGATTATTCATTTTTTTCCTCACAAAGCAAAAATTAATCAACACCTGATGAAGTTAGCAAGGGTATATTCAGACAGATAACTGGAGATTTTTCACTTCAGGAGTAAGATGGAGGAAGAACTCATTGGCACGGGACATGGTGGATACCAAAAGTGCCAGTGGACTCATGAAAAGATCTATAAAAGTTTTTGAAGGATGGGTTTGACTGTTGCTATTAAACCCTGAGGTGTGGATCCTGTCTCTGGCTCTGTTTACTCCTGCATAGCTAATAGACTGATGATGGAAAGATATACTGGCACACATCATACTCTACATGTTGTAGCATCTGCTACTGGCCACTTTTGGGAAAGGGACACTGGCTGAGATAGACGTTTTGGCATCTTATTTATGTCATGACCTTGAGGACTAGTTTTGAAGTGGCTGCCCATCTATACTGAATCTGATTTTGAGACTGCAGACTGGTGTATACTACAGAGCAGGAAGGAATTCCCTTCCTTGCAGTGCAGCTCAGAGGTCTGTCTTATGTGTGAAGGTACAAGAGAGGGACACGGTGCGCTCTGGCAGCTGTGTAGTTGTAGGGCATCGCAGGCAAGGAGCCCTGGCTGAGGGTCTGTCCCTGAGAGGTGCCTGCACAATCACGCCCACAAAGCACTGGGGGTGTTGTTTTAAAATCTAAAAATCTATTGGGTTTTGGGATTTGTCACTACATTTTCACATTTGGAGCATTCTGGTTTCGTGGAAAACCTTTCGTTTTCTTGCAAAACTTTTTTTCCTGTGCTAAGGGAGAAGATAATTTTTTGTCACATATTTTTATCTCCACTTTTCTGTGCTCATCCCCTGATGAAGTCTTTCTGGAGGCCAGAATCCTGCCCTGGTGAACATTGGAAATGTCTCAATATTTGTCTTAGAGTGGAGTTTGGAGCCTTCTTGATGGTAATTTTAGACAGAATATTTTGGCATGGCTTTGTTCACTCTAGTGACCCTGGTGAGCTCTAATCTTATAAAGACACATAACATATGTGGCATGACTGTCTAATAATATTTGCTATGAGGCTTTGCAGCAGACATTTAACTGTAATTTGAGGCAATACTTGAGTAAATTAAAGTATTCCCCTTACTGAAGGCCATGTCTTAATGCTGACAAATAGTTGTGTAGCTGCTTGTTTTTGTTGACCTTTTAACATCCAGATACAATATCATCCATCAAGGAACAAGGAATGTACATCCTAGTCATAGCATACAGCCCTGAGATTGCATTTTGCAGGGTGTCGACTGACAGGCTCAAGGGTTACGGTGGATAATCAAGACAGCATGAACTTACAGTGTGAGAGTGCATGGAAGGGAGCTTGTTCACTGAATGTGTGATCAGAATGACAGAGAGTAGGAAGAGGGAAGCTGGACGGACCTTGTGTATGGCATTAGTCAGGGAATTTGGAAAGTGCTCTGTCCAATCTTTTTAAAAACTAGGCAGACATTTGGAAATTAACTCCATGAATAATAGTGTTTTGGAAAAGCTTTTGCCTTGTGAGGGATTTATGTGCGCTGATGGCTACATCATTATTGAACTGGTGGGATGACTTAGTTTGGATACTGTTGTTTCAGACCATCTCCCATGGCCAGTGAGCACTATTCATTTGGGCCACAGATGACTCTCAGACTCTCTGTTCACTATCATCCAGATGCAGGCAGACAAGTGGTTTAGCAGCCACAGCCTCCTTGCATTTCTTCCCCTTAGCTGGGCGCAGAATGTGGCACGTCTGGCACACTTGCAGATTTTGAGTGCTCAGTAAAAGCAATACAGCCAGGAGTTACTCTGCACTGCTGATTATATCTCCTGTGCATTTCAGCCAGGTGGTGCAGTACAGCCAGAGGTTGCCTGTGCAGCTTGCTGCAGCAGGGAGACTCAGTCCATGAGATCTAAAAGCATGGAAGGGAGTATTTGTGATTGCAGAGGGCTCTTTAGCAGATAAGAGACTCAGTCAGAGGCTGAGGATAGATTAGAAATGACTATGATTATCCAGTGAACAATGCAGTTAGGGATGCTGTAGATTTCATATCACTTGAGGTTTTCAAATCAAGGCTGGATATCTTTCTGCAGAACAATACTCTAACCCAACCAGGAGGCACTTGACTTGACAAAAGAGCTGTTTAATGACATTCTACGGTCTGTGTTTTTGCACAAAGTCAGGCTGGATTACAGTAGTTCTTAAAATCTGGGACTCTAATGAGGTGCTTTGTCTTCACAGTCAATTATTTTAGTTATTCATGCACTAGAACAAAATAAGATACCCTTGAGACACTTCAAAGGAAATTGTATCCTTTCTTTGTTATCTAATTTTGATATGCAGTGTGCAAAATATGAGCCACATCTTTCCATGTGTGTTATAAGACCATGCCAATAGCAACAGCCAAAAGTAACAACTTTCTGTTCTGCCAGCATTCATTTGATTGTGAGTTGTTTATGGCCAGGCTTTGCTTCTGGTTGATTGGCAGCAGCAGCAGCAATGACTTATTTCTTTATCCAAAGAAATACTAAAGTTTCATGCTTAATTGCATTCCCTTTACATTAGAGTACATTCAGTGAAGCCCCTCTACTGAGTTCAGCAGAATTACCCTTGTGCAAAATTGGCACCCACATTGATGTAATGCACCTTATATTTTTAAATTATTTTTATACACAGCTAAATAGACTGCTTTACTTTGACTCCAGAAGAAAGCTGGCTCTTGGCTGAGGTGTAGTTTAAGGGCTACTGCTTTGATGGAATGATCTGTTCTGCAGTAGAGCTCATCCTTGCACTCATCATTTTGCGTAAAGAAGTCTAAGCAACCCTACTTATAGAAGAGCCATTTGGGGTCCAATGTCTGAATTAGCTGCTCTTTGACGCAAATGTTTTGGCATTGACTTCTGCTCTGAATCACAACTGATTCAGACTTACCCAGAGACAGAAGCCAAGGAAGTGCCTCAGAGACACAGCAAAAGGAAAGGAGGTTTAGGCATTATAATGGCTCCTCTCTGCTACTTTCCTGCCTGAGCAGAAAATGGATCTTATCCTTTCATTCTCCTGTCCTGTCCCTGCCCCCATTAGTGATCCCGGCTACCCTCCCTCTCCACCCCATTATCCATAAATTACCAAAGACTCATCCTTCTTTTTGCCTTGTTGTAACAAAGCAGTAATACCTCTTCTTCTCTCTTACCTTGATCTTGAATGTTACCAATGTTGTGTTGACATCATAGCCTTGTATAGAAAAGAATCTAGCATTGCTCTCCAGAGTCATAAACTGTGGAAGTGATGCGTGCCCCATCAGAACTGACATATGTAAGCACATGATGAAGACCCTGCTTGGTATTTGGCCGAGATTTTGCTTTCTGTATGTTCAGACGGGGAGTAAAGTACAGGAAATAATTCCAGAAGGAACAGGAAATTAGATTTAAGATCAAAGACTTTTTGTTTTAAGTTCCTAAATTCTCCAGAAAAGCTTGTGAATAAACTGATACAAGTTAGCCAGAAATCTCACAGGAACAACTTTCAAACTTTTAGGACTGTTGTGGTTTAGCCCCAGTCGGCAACTAAGCACCACGCAGCCGCTCGCTCACCCTCCCCCCCACCCCCCGGTGGGATGGGGGAGAGAATCGGAAGGGCAAGAGTAAGAAAACCCACGGGTTGAGATAAGAACAGTTTAATAATTGAAATAATAATAATAATAATAATAATAGTAATAATAATAATAACAATAGTAATTGTAATGAAAAGGAGAACGAGAGAGACAAACAAAACCCAGGGAAAAGAAAACAAGTGATGCAACCGCTCACCACCCGCCGACCGACACCCAGCCAGTCCCCGAGCAGCGATCGCTGCCCCCTGGCCAACTCCCCCCAACTGAGCATGACGTCATATGGTATGGAATAGCCCTTTGGTCAGTTTGGATCAACTATCTTGGCTGTGCCCCCTCCCAGTTTCTCGCGCACCTGGCAGAGCATGGGAAGCTGAAAAAGAAAGTCCTTGACTAGTCTAAGCACTACTTGGCAACAACTAAAAACATCAGTGTGTTATCAGCATTCTTCTTACACTAAATCCAAAACACAGCACTATGCTAGCTACTAGGAAGAAAAATTAACTCTCTCCCAGCTGAAACCAGGACAAGAATATGTGACTGTGTATATATCCTGATTTATAGAGGATTTTTTTAAAGCTTCTGGCATATTTGAAATTCAGCATATTTCAAACAGGCTTTGATTCTACAGAATTTTAAAAAGTAATTTATTATTGTTCTAATTTTTTTTTTGGTTAACTGAGAATAATATCCTTTTTACATAATTTTAAACCACAAATTACTTTTTTTTGTACATAACTATACCACTGGTAACAAATGCCATGGTTTCATTAAAATGCTGTATAAATTTCCTAAAGTACAAATATTCCAAGCAGACCAAGGGGATAACAATGGTATGTTTTGATGGTATGATCCACACATTTTATTTGATTCTTTTTGGAACATCTTCTTACACATCTTGCTACATGACAGTGGGCAGAGTTTTGCTTTGGACCATCACACCAGGTTATTGCGTAGAGCTGTGTGAAAAGTCTTCCATGGACTGTTGAAAAGAGTATACAGATGCCCTTCCTGTTCTTGTTCTTACAATTTGAGGCTGCTTCTGTCCTTAACTAGATCTGGAGAGTGAGATCATTCTTTGAAAACAGAGACGAGAATTACAGCCCTCTCTCTTTTTTAAAGAAAATTACCATGGGAATATAACACAAGCCATTGTCTCACAACTTGGACACGGAGAATTTAGTGTTTGTAACACTTATTTTGTAGAAGTTTCTACAAAACATCTCTAACTTAAGTGGTGGGGGGTTTTTTCCCCTCTCCTTGACCTAACAAATTGGTCTATTGGGAAAATGTTGCAACAGCTGGATTGCTCATTAATCAATGTAAATTAAGAAAATGACTTAGGACCGGTTATCAGCTGGATTTTGCAGTATGATGTAAAAAGTTACATCAGCCTCCAGACACTATAACATAAGGTAGTATAACACAGACATCCCCAATTAGGCATCTCCTGGGGAGAAGGGAACAGAGAAGAGAGATTGATGGCACCGTGTTTTGTTGAATGTCATCTGTGAGGACTCTATATGGTAGCAGTTCAATTTATGGCTATATAGCTGTGAATTTAATTCCCATGCTAGCACCTCAGTAGCTGTACCACGTTGACATCGTAATCTTGTGCTGGTGGGAAGAATCTAGCGTTGCTCGCTAGAGTCATAAAAGCTCATCCCCACAAAATACACTGTGAGATGATGTGTCTCTCATCAGTTTTTACCAAATTTAAGTGCAGAGTTGTCGCCATTAAATCTACAATGACAGCTTTCCTGCTGACTCAAAGTACCTGAAATAGGCTGTCTAGGAGCCCTTTCCTAGAAATTCCTGTACTGGTGCCTACATCAGAATTGCTGTAAATATTGTATAATACCTTTGGTTTATCATATTTCCTTTAAGCTTTAAGTGTGGATTGCCTAATTTTCCAAGAGCTTTGTTTCTTTTCGGTAACTGTTATGCTTGTATATCATCTTTTAGCCAGGTTTCCAAAGGAACAGAAGTTTCTGTGGTAACACGTTCTGTCTCTCGTGTTGTGTATCAGTTCCCTCTCCCCTGGTAACTCTGCAACATGCTGGCCAAATTTAACTGAGTTTGAAGGAGATGATAGAAATCTTAACATGAAATATGTCCCAACAGTTTTTTTGAAAATCAAAAGCTGGAGAGAGGGAAGAGACCTGAATTAGTGCCTCAGAGAAAAAGGCAGGCATAACTCAGCTGTTTGACAATCTGTTTGGTAGCAGTCAGCCCATCTTCATGCACGTAGAAGACAACTGGCCATGGCACATCAGTGACATGAAGGAATAGGGTAACTCAGGTTACTACATTGGGAAGGCAGAAGAGGACATGAATCTGTAGGAAACCCAACCCCAACTTTTATTAGTTTTGCTGTTTACTGAAGAATGTGCTGGTTTTATTTGGTGGTGTGTACTTCCACCTGCCATACTGTGATTGCCCGTGGAACTTAAATTCACCACGCATAGGAAATTTCTGCAATTTTCATTTTAGAACGAATCGGTATAGTAATCAGCACTAGATTTCATGGTTGGAAACTTTTCTCCTTTTGTCATCTTAAGACTTGCTTTTTTAAAAAACAAACAAAAAAAGTGAAAGGACTTGCTAAGGTGGTGCACCAGTGGACTGAGGAGTTCTTTACCACTTCACATCTTGGATTGGAGATCTGAGTGACTCTGTAAAGGATACAGACTTCGGGTTTCTGGCTTTCAACCTGTTTTTGATCTGCAGATCCCTGAACATTTTGCCAGTGGAGATGTAGTGAAGAATTTATGCTTACTGATGTTTATCACTTAACTTCATAAGCCCTCTTAGAAGTGGTCCATGCATCTCCAGAACTCTGTGCACAAAAGTCTGCAAATCTGTGCTTATGCCAGCAGCCAGTGTTAGGGCACAGCAGAGTTGCTGGATGAGGTGGTATAAGTAGTGTTACATGGGAGCTCTGAGGGGGACTGCGGTAGTCCTTCCTACCCTCTTGCATTTATTTTTGTTCTTTACCTCCAAATCCCTAGTTGCTGTAATCCTTCAACAGCTCATCCCTTCCTGTTTGCCTACTGATGTCCAAACAGCATTTGAAGAAATGTCAGAAATTTCACCAACAGACAAGGCTCTGGGTGCAGCAAAAAGTGCTAGAGCAAGACCACTGGAGGAACAGGGTCCCAAGGAAAAATAAAGAGATGTAGTCAGACCCCTTGTTTGGGGTAAGTGTCTGATAAGGCATTTGCTCCTTGCTAAAGGCAGAGTGTTTGGGAGAGGTTTGTTCCAGTGCTGCTCTGGCAGCTGTAGCCAGCGGAGGTGCATGGAGGTGACTTGCAGCACAGCAGACCCCGAGGGCAGACAGGACACTGTGGGCAGCATGGCTGCAGGGCAGCACAGGCAGGGGAGGCTCTGCTGCCTGCCTTGCAAGTGCAGCCTACTCTCCCCTGCTATCTAAATGGGGCAGTCAGCAGCTGAACAAGGAAAAATGAGCTCTGCAGAATGACCCTGCTGCTGGCTGCAGTGCTATTTTGGGCTTGTGTCGGTCGATCGGCAGCCTGTTGTGACCTCCCTGGCTGTCAGGTCTGGGGCAAGGCAGGGGCTGGTGTTGTGGCTGGCAGGTGAGCACGCCTGGAGAGAAAGGGCAGAGGACACAGGTATCCCTCATGCATGTCTCCTCGGGGAAACCAGAGTGCAGCCTGCGAGCCAACATCCTGCATTTTGGCCCTGGATGGAGCGCACAAGTTTGAATAAATAAATCCTGTTCCCTGGGGAAAAGCTCAAATCTTTGCGTAGAGCTTTGTGACAGCAGCGAAAGCTATTAGAAGGAAAAATAATGCTGCATAATTTGCTTGTTCATCCAAGTTCAATAAACCCCTTTGTGTACAGTTATTGCCTTTATGCAAAATAAACATCTCTGACAATGAAACAGGTTACTGGAGACTAATCTACTTTCTTTGGTGGTTCCTTAGCAACTACAGCTGTGAATTAGTTGCCAAGCAGCCTGGTTCAATGCTTTGCAATGAAGCAAGCAGGAAAAAAAAAGTTAAATAAAAACGTGCAAGACTGAATTGTGAAGTTAAGTGCAGACTAATAAGCAAATATTTGTTGTTTGTTTTGTAAGGTCATCCGCCATTAGTTTTTCTCAGTTTTTTCTTAAAATACATGTATTTGTGATTGAAAGCTTCGCTGTGGTCTCCTGGCAGTGGGTGCAGGGTTGTGTTGGCTGGCGCAGTGGTGCTGTTGGGCTGTGAGCTTCTGTGAGAAGAGAGCTGGGAGACAGAGCACACCCCTGAGATGCCAGCCCAGGCAGCACACGCTGGAGGTGCCACCAGAGGTTATTGTTGTTTTCTCTGTGTACTGGTGATGGGCAGCATTTGCATCATGGGCACTAACAAAAATGGGCTGGAGGCAAAGGTCCTACCTTTATCTACAGTGAAAAGGTTTTGTCTATATCCACCCTCTCCTCCTGACTGGACCTGAGGTTATTTTTCAGGCAGGTGAGGGAAGGAGGTGATGCAGGGCTCAGTCCCTGGAGGTGCGGTGGGGATCAATATCTGGGGAGGGGAAGGCAGGAGTACAACTGGGGCTGAGACACTACAGGGTTAAACTGGGGGAGTTCACAGAGGGAAAGGGGGTATAAAAGGAAAAAGGTTGCTGGCCACTGGTTTGATTCTGTCAACCTAACCCTCTGTCAAGAGCACTCTTGCCTGGCTGAGGCAGTGTCACAAGGATATGCTGGGTGGCTTCAGGGCGGGCGATCAGAGCTTTTCCTGCCTGCGAGGGGCCACAGCAGGAGCCTGCTGACAGGGTGGGCAGCATCTTTAACCACACTGGGCCCTGGGGTGTCACACAGATATGCCTGCTACAGCTGAGAACCCGGACCACCGATGGAGGGAGGAAGTGGGAAAGCTACTGGGGACTCGGTAATCCATCCTCATCTGCTGGGGCCAGCCGTATGGCCACACTGATACCGTATGTCTGGGGTCTGGGTCTTAACATAAATTGGTTTATGTCAATATCTTCCTCAGGGCATTAGGCTCCACAGTCCAGATGGCAGAGTGCCCTCAGTACAGAAACCACATGGTAGTGTATAGGAAAGGTTGAGAAGGGGAGAAGAAATACATTGTGCTGTTTGTTTCTCATAACAATAGGGTCAATGACATTTATGTCAGCATTAGTTGATGGCCCAAATGACACCAAAGTCATGGGTGGGCATAATTAATGATGGCAAAGCATAGGTACAGCACATACAGACTGCAAAAATTGGGCTGCATCTCAAGACTTGAATTGGATCTGAATTTTAGAGGTTTAAAACCCAAAGGCTTTAACAAGTCAAAGGTCATAAAAGTTTTCAAGGCAGGGCACGGCACCCGGAAACTGTGGACTGAGCAGCATTATTGCAATGTACAGCACTTTGAGCATTGGCAGATCTTGGAGACCCAAGGTATTAGACCTGAGGCAGCATTGGGTACAGCAAAGTCTCTGTGGTTGCACAAAGAGAGACAGAGGGAGTGTGGGTCTGTCTTTTGGGAACGGGGGGCCACAGGAAGCAGGGTAGGAATTGCCTTAGAAACTGTCAGCCCAGTACTGTATTTTTCTTTTCCTGTCCTAAGCTCCAAGACGTTGAATAGAATGTTTTAAAACTCAGTCTGCAAAATGTGTTTTTGTTTTACCCCCACCCCCAAAAAAGGCATTTTTGTTATCTGACCTCACCAGAGCTGCATCCTTTCGCTGCTGCTGCTTTTTAATGATCATTTAAAAATGATTAACAATGCCTGGAGCCATGACAGCCTGACTTCCTGTGCTGAACTTCTGCATGTCTGGATTTGCAGGAGAGAGTTCCTGATGAGAGAGTTTCCTATAAAACAAGGACACTTGGGTCATTGTTTAGAAAAACTGACTACATGGAAGAGGTATAAGTCACGGACTAGGACAGATGCTCTGGCAGAGAGATTTTTACTTGTTTAGGGTTTCTTTTTTTAGTACCGGAAACACATTTGCTTGCAATTTCTAAAGGCATCAGAGCAACAGAGTGACTGGCTGTCACTGGCTGCATGAATCTTATCTTCATTTCCACCTTCTTAAGAAAAAAAAAAAACCAAAAACCAGTAAAGTGATGTGAAAGATTTCTTTAAAATCAGGTGGGATTGCTGAAAGATTTCATGCAGGGAAAGGCATGACAAAAGCTCGCTTATACCATGGGGAAGTGGAGACTGCGTAGGGTTTAGTTTCTGAAACAGTGTCCTCAGTATGTGGTTAACTACTGTCCCAGAAACAAAAAACCAGTGTTTACTGTCTGGTCCTACAAGTACAGACCCATTTTCAACTGATTGCAGGACTCCTGCACTGTCTGAATCCCTTGTTGTCCCTGGTCATGTCAGGGTTTCTTAAAGCTTATTTCAAGGAGTTTGTCAGGCTTTGGTCATTTAGGCTTGTTTCTAAATGAATTTGCTCATCTTGAAAAGGAATGTGGCTACTATTGGTTGGTATATTTTTATTTTGAACGGCAAAATGTTTGTATGTATAGGTAGGAAAGAGGAGGAAATGCAGTCACTGAGAATTTTTGGCCACTTCTGACTCCCCTCTCTAGCTGACGTTTGCCTTCCTCTGCCAGGGCACTAAATAATGGAGAAATGAATGCTCACATGTCTGTAGGAACACGCAGGGGAGTGTATTGGGTACTGTGTACTGGGTGTGTCGGGATGGTACACTTCTGGACAGGGAGTTATTTCTGTAAAATCCTACGTTTTCTCCTGGATGGCAGGGCAGATGGGAGGAGGGAGACCTCCCTTCTTCATTCCAGGGGAACAAGCTGATGGAAACAGCTCATATCCAACAGCAGAAGTGGTACTGACGTGCTGGGTTTCAGTCATCCACCTGTTATGTAGCTGGTGCCTTTTGAGGCGTATGAGGCTGTATCTCATCTGGCTGGCTTGTACCACTCCAGAAGACCATGGGTCTCCTTTAGGTTTCCTGTATCATCTCCACCAAGACCATAGAATCATTTACATTGGAAAAGACCTTTAAGATCATCAAGTCCAACTGTAAACCTAACACTGCCAAATCCACCACTAAACCATGTCCCTAGGTGCCACGTCTACATGTCTTCTGAATACCTCCAGGGATGGTGACTCAACCACTTCCCTGGGCAGCCTGTTCCAGTGCTTGATAACCTTTTCAGTGAACAAATTTTTCCATATGTCCAATCTAAACTTCCCCTGGTGCAACCTGAGGCCGTTTCCACTTGTCCTATCGCTTGTTACTTGGGAACAGAGACCAACACCCACCTTGCTACAACCTCCTTTCAGGTAGTTGTAGAGAGCAATAAGGTCTCCCCTCAGCCTCCTTTTCTCCAGGCTAAACAACCTCAGTTCCCTCAGCTGCTCCTCATTAGACTTGTGCTCCAGACCCTTCACCAGCTTCGTTGCCCTTCTCTGGACGCGCTCCAGCACCTCAATGTCTTTCTGCTATTGAGGGGCCCAAAACTGAACACAGTATTCGAAGTGCAGCCTCACCAGCGCTGAGTACAAAGGGATGATCACTTCATCCATGTATGTGTCTTAGATATTTCAAGCAGCCTTAGGTGCTTTTAGGCAACTGAATCCTGATCACTGTTTCTAAAGTTCAACCCTGAGCTTGCCTTGAGGCCACCAAATATGGATGTATGGCTTGATTAGCATGTGTGAGCCACCCACACTCCACTCTGATGGGAAGAGCAGGTATTAGCCATTTCAGGTTTTAAGGTAAGGGATCTCAGTACAAAATATCTTTGAAAATCAGACTACAGTTTTTATTTAGGTGCTTACACCCCTGGGTCTGAAATCCATATTCAAGGCTCACAATGTCAGATTTTAACATGCTAAAAAAATCTTCACATTAAATCCCTTTATTTCTTTTATTTTCAAAGCAGCTGTCCCATCATTTCATCATCTTTGATGGGATGTATTATGTCAAATTTTAGATGCTGTTTGAATTTAAGACTTAAGGTACATAAGGAGTTTCTCTGAAATCAAAAGGAGGAAATAAAAATCTGTGTTAATTTGGTGTCTAACTAGAATTAGACTGCCTTATGGTACGGTCTGTCTCAAACTGAACTTTGCCCCTCAAAAGATCATACTGATCACTAACTTCAGTTATTGCCCAAGTAGCAAGGTCCCTTGCTATATAAATTAATACCCATCTGTGTCATATGCCAAGGCGTGCTGTATGAAACCTGAAAGCAGAGTCCCAGAGAGAGGTGGCTCCTGGTGAAATCTGAATCAGATGGGCCTATTTATATTATTTAATGGTCTTTTCAAATATGGAAACCTTTTTTGCATGCCTAGGTTTTGTGAGAGGGTTGCTGGAATGAAAACTGAATGCCATCACATCAGTTTTCTGTCTACATCTGTCAGTGCTATGCCTACTGAGAGAAACGGGGGAAAAGAGAGAGGTGGTGAACACCCTCCAAAATGATCAGGGAAGATGTGCATGTTCACACAAGTAGTGTCACTTCAGGAGAGAGAGTCAAGGAGTATCCTCCTGACTGCCTAGATCTGCCTCTTCCCCATCTGGGTGGACCTAAAAACTTCAATATCAGCAGAAGGGCTTCGGGATGTTCACTATGAAGGACCATAAATGGTACTGTGTCAAAAATGCAAAGCAGCAATATTTCTGACAAGAGAGGAACTACTACAAAGTCACTGGGAGAGGCTGCAAGGGGATTATCTGTGTGAGACGGGATACCTCCTCAATCTGAATTGAAACAGAAAGAAACGCTGTGGAGGGCTGGTTGGTGCAACATGCTATGTGCAGAAGCACAAGTGTGAAATTCTTCAGTAATATGGTGGATAACAGAATCCCCTCTAATTTCAGTACAGAAATTAAGTTTGCCAAACCTCTTAATGACTGAAATTCTTATTGAATTCACCTAATCCCAAAGCAACAAAACAGGTAAAAGAGCTTATGGGACTGATGATCCAGAATTTAAACATGCTACATAATGAATGTTCGCCAGGAACTGTTTGTGTTCATTAGATTTAATATCTTTGTTAATCTGGAGTTGATGACAATGACTGATTTCAAAACAAAACTGGTAGCATCTGTGAAATTGCACACAGGTCAGCAATATGTTCTGAGCAAGGAGTATCTCTGCAATAAACTGGGAATTGAGTTTTGGAGACCATTACACATCATTCATGATGACAAAGGCAAGTTTCTCATGTAAAATCCATTTGTTGATGACAAAATTTAAACCAGAAAATCTACTACTACTAAAGATGGAATGGAAAGCAGCCAATTCAGCAGAAACAGATCTCCCAGCAAGTTTCGGTAGAATATTTTTACAGCTGAGACAGAGCATACCAGTGAAAAGTATGAATCAGTCACAGCTTCCACAGCCTTCAAGCTTGAGTCGAAGCTCCATCACATACACCTTTCAGCTGCATAATTCATTCACTGCTGGGCTTAGGCTCATCTACCAGATCAGAAAAGTGTCGTGGTTTAACCCCAGCCAGCAACTAAGCACCACAGAGCCGCTTGCTCACCCTCCCTGCCCCGGTGGGATGGGGGAGAGAGTTGGAAGGGCAAGAGTAAGAAAAGTCATGGGCTGAGATCAGAACGGTTTAATAATTGAAATACAAAACATAATAATAATAACAACAACAACAACAGTAATAATAATTATAATAACAACAACAATTGTAGTGAAAAGGAAAACAACAAAAAGAGGAACAAAACCCAGGAAAAACAGGTGAGGTAACTGCTCACCACCCACCGACCGACCGACGCCCAGCCAGTCCCCGAGCAGTGATTGCTGCCCCCCAGCCAAGTCCCCTCAGTTTATATACTGAGCATGACGTCATATGGTATGGAATGCCCCTTTGGCCAGTTTGGGTCAGCTGTCCTGAGGGCTGTGCCCCCTCCCAGTTTCTTGTGCACCTGGCAGAGCAAGGGAAGCTGAAAACGTCCTTGACTAGTCTAAGCATTACTTAGCAACAACTAAAACATCAGTGTGTTATCAGCATTCTTCTCATACTAAATCCAAAACACAGCACTATGCCAGCTACTAGGAAGAAAAGTAACTCCATCCCAGCTGAAACCAGGACAAAAAGCTGGTGGGCTTCTTCTTTCCTTATTTGCATTAAGAATCTCTTTTTTGATCAATAAATAGATAAAATGTGTGTGTTAACATACAAAAAAGTATTTCTCACCAAATGGGGAAGTGTCATCATGACAAATATAATAGCTACTACAAAGCTACCCTTCAGCAAGGACTACAGTAGCTAAACAAAGTCTATAAATGTAAAAGTCTTGAAAACATCATTACATTTTCCCTGCTGATACCAACAGCTGAAACTTCTGACTTTGGCTCTTTGATGATAGGGATATCATTCTATATCTTTCTCTCTCTTTCTGAAGTGTTTCATAGCTTAGATAACAGCAGCTGAGGCTCACCTGCGTGGCTTACAGCCAGCACAAGTGAGGGGAGCTGGCCAAAAAGGAAATGTTCCCACTTCTTGTGTGCACCTGGTAAATGAATTCCCAGGAGATAAATATTAGAAATTGAGCTGTTTGGGAATTTCCCTGTAAAAGTTTTTTTTGCTTTTAAATCAAAAAATGTTTTGCTGAGACCAAAACTTTTGTGAAATTACATTCCTCTGTTGACAGGCAAGTTTTCTGTAAGAGAAATGCATTTTTCTCATATCCACATAGCACATGAAGCTCCTTCTCCCACGACCCATACAAGTGGCTTGATTATGGGGCTATAATGTATTTGGTGGTGGCGTTCTTGCCATAGCCCCTACTAGAGGTGTTCCATTTTGTATAAATACAATAAGTCTGGATCGGGGACTTGATCTCTCTCAATCCATATGACTGCTGTCAAGTAATTTTCCCCAGTCCAGTGAACACCATCTTCTTTTTTTAAAAAAAACCACAAACTGCTTTCAATGGTCTTGGCTTCTTTCCAAAGGAAGCAGGAAAATTGGACTTCTTCACAGTGTTCATTCGCTGACTCTCTGCCACAGGACATGGAACCATTTCGCAAGCGTTTAAAATTTAACTGTAGAGCATTAAACTGATGGCTGCGATATCCCGATGACATGCCTTTCAGCGGTTCATAGCAGGAATCCACAGCATGTATGTAGGATTTCTCTGAGAAGCTAATGAGGTACCATCTATTCTTTCTTTTAAGAGTCACCTGTGCCCTATCTGTGGTGTGGTTTATCCTCCCAGCTGGACAGACTAAGTCCTAGACCATATGGTACGCATAGAGGCATAAAGCTAGCCCTGATGAGATACAGGGGCTGCCTGAGTTCAGGGAGTGGGGTCCAAAGAGAAGGGGATTAGAGTGAAGGCCTGTTACTTCCAGGCAGATGGCCTGGGACTACCACGCCCCAGGAGATGGAAGGTGGGAGGAGACACTGTCCTGCAGGGAGCAGGTCACAGATTTTGTGTGGAACTGATCCTCACCTACTTTTAAGTGGAATTCAAGTCCTGCAGCGAAGGTACCACACTCCAGTGGGCACTGGGAGTCCTTTGGTCCTGCAGCCAGGACACTGGCTTAAAAACTCAGCTACCTGCATCCTGTGCTGGCTTGATTCTATCCTGGATGCCCATCTGAAATCAACCAGCTGCACCTCTTTTGTCTGTGAATTTTGCCCAAGCAGGCTTTTCTCAGGATTTTTCCAACTTTCCTCTGGATGAGCCAGGTGTGAAGCCTTTTCTTCTGACAGAACCAGAAAACGCAGAAGGATGTGAAATGCGAAGAATTAGCAGGAAACACCAAAACCTTTCCACTTCCAAGGCTGACTGACAATTTCTGTAGATTTGTATTACGCATTAATCTTTCCTTTTAATGCTTTACCAAAATCAGTTAAGAAGAAAAATCAATAATGCTTTTGATATAAAATGTCATTTTGCTTCTGGCAGAACAGCTGTCACACATGCTTTCAGAGCAGGAAAAATGGATTATATTTATAGGAGGATATGTGTGCAGTGTAGCATATTGTCCTTATCCAACAAATGAAGGTTTTCCCATGGGATATGTAACTGATTCTCAGTGACACCATCACTTCTGCTTATACATCTGTTCTGCTTTTAACTGCAGTATAACTCAATCATTCTGAACAGATCTTCCTTTCAGATATATATTTCCTCTAAACCTATCAAGTCGCAGGCATGACAACATCTGAACCTACGCCAAGGCCTATTAATTAGAGACCCGCTTCCTCCCTGCCAAACATCAGCGCGTTGGCAGCCACAGACCAGCCACCCACTTCCCGCGGCAGCTGTTGTCGGTGCTGAGCCTCACTGGCTGCTCTCCCCTGCTCTCATTGACAGCAGCCAGTCAGAGGGGGAAGTGTTTGCTTCATTCTGCCCACTTAATTAGGGACTTTCTACTTTCACTTGGAGACTTTGGACCAGCACCAGACAGGACACAGTTTTCAAATCTGCTTTTTTAAAAATGTCTAAATCTTACACTTGTCCAATTTAGTGTTTAGATGGCAGTGCCTGAGATCTGGAGAGCAAGCTTAGTTTAGGTAGCGATGGGTGGAGTATGAACAGAAGATGTTCATGGCAGGGTTTAAAAATTTCACCATCTGCTCTGCTGGGCTCCAAAATACTTTTAAAGATCTGATCCTTGTTCATCTGATTTTATGCTATTGCCAGAAGGACCAGAGGCACTTTAGAGAATAAGGCAACAGTAAATGCCTGATTCCAGGGAGGTGCGTTTCTGGAGGAGACACTGCGTTAATATATGTAGAGTCATGGTACTGACAGACAGCAGCGATGGTACAGGTTGTGGTATTCAGATGGCAGACACTTCCTATTGAAAACAAATCTTCCTCAACTGCACAGATCTATGACCTGTTTGCAGAGAATCTGAAGTGGGCAAACATGGGCTTTTTAAATTTCATAATGCTCTACAGAGGAAGCAAAGACAAAAGCTATTTCTACACATAAATTTAATCACAGGCATGGAATATGTAGTGAGAATTAAAATGAACTCCTATGGAATGTGAATAATCACAACTAAAAATCAAGGATTGAAATGCATATGTTAATGGTTGTTAGAGTACTGCTCCTATAAACAAATGCAGTACCCAGTTAAAGATTTTTCTCCTCTGTGGAGAGGTGTACACTGCAAATGAACAATAGATGATTTCCCCAATGGTTCAGTGTGAAATTTTCTTTTTCTAAAGTGTGAAACTCATACCTGTCAACTAAAATGAGTCTTAGTTTGCCCAGTTTTAGATGCCTACAGTGTCTTCATCTCAGCTAGCCACCCTGGGTTCGTTCCCTTTACAGTCAGCAGAATGCAATAAATGTCTGTCCCAGGATAGCAAGAAGCCTTCTCCCTGCCTCTCACCAAACATGACATATTACAGGGTGTCTCATCAAAACCTAAACTGTCTGAGAACTGGCCCCATTCACCAAGTCTTGGCTGTATCATGACAAGATAAAAGGCATGTCCACATGCATGCAGGCAGGCAAACACACATTCTCATTCCAGTTATAGGCAGAGGTGGGTGGACTTCAGCCTCTCCGATGTGGGTAGCAGAGAGCATTCACACAGCAGCTCACCTGACTGCAGACAGACCCCAGCAGTGGTCTGTTTCAGTAACAGGGGAGTTCTCTCAGCACTGGCTGCACAGTGTTACTTCTGTGGCTGTGAAAAAGTACAAGTATGGCTGTAAACAAGGGACTTCAGATGTCAGGGCTGTTTCTTCAGTATGTTTTCAGAGCAACAAAACGTACAGGGCTTCTTTAAAAAAATTAAAGTTGCAGTATTATGAGTGCCACCAGAAATCTAGGCAATTCCATCTGGAGAAAAAAATCTCCCTTTGCCTTGCATAATGAACAACCAATCTCAAGGTACAGAGCACTCCATAAAAAGGATGTGGAGCAATCTGCTCACTGAGAGAAGGCAACAAATTACCAAATTCTTTGAAACAAAGAGAAGATCGTGTAAAATGATAAGTGATCTCAGCAAGTAGTGGGCGGAGAGGTGAAAGTTTTCAGCATCTCATAGGCTCAAGGTCTGGTCTATATATGGTTGACTTGTTAATTGCACAAAATACTTAGGTCTAAGCACAAAAAAAGTGTGTTGCCTTTGCAAAAGCATATCCCTCTTGTTAGACAATTAAAAATTGCAAGAAAGAATGATGCATTCACCATTTTTAATCAGTCTTTAGAATGCTGCCCTAACATTCTTTTTGTTTATAGGTCTCTTTTGTAACAGGAGGTAATAAATATTTTAGAAAGCACTGGTTATTTTACATGTTGACAACGTATATAGTGCTTTTAAAAGTGAGGAATTTGGAGCAATGAATAATAACTCTTCCCAGCATGAGCGAGCAATAAAGCTGCCCAACACTGTGACTTTGATGTACATCTCTGCAGAAGCTCAATAATATAAATTCTACTAACATTTCTATAATGCATTTTGGGTGCAGTTTTGCACAGTTTTATTTCAAGTATTTCTTTCTGGCTTAATACTTAGGCAAATTAATATACTGCAATTCTGAAGGAGCAATATGTGTCTTACTGAGGTCCATAGGAATTTTGCCATTAGTTTCTGCGGATGCAGAATTTCATGTTTGCTGAAGCCTAACTGTCCTGGTTTAATGGGCTTAGGCTGGAAGTTAAGAGGTTTTTAGCTAGCAAAAAAGTGGCGGCCTTTAACAGCCTTTCAAGTGGAGTGTTAGAGGTTAAAAAGAGCCCTAAATGTTTTTAAGGTAGAACTTAAGTTTATAAATAAGATTTGAAATGTTTCCTTTGTATGTTCCCAATTCCAAGCCTAAACGTTTTGTCTGAGCTCCTGGTACCTTTAGGAACAGCAAGCTGAAGGAAAAATCAGAGAAAACCAATACGCATTTGAAGTTTCTGTGACTTGTGTTATAGGAGCTGCTGCTGAGATGCTCTGCTTGGTGAAGTTAAATTTCCACTTCTTGTTCTGTCAGTTCATCCTTTTGAAAGGCACTATTCTTTCTCTCACTTAGATTACCCAGGCCGCTTATGCTTAGGGCTTATCTGTAATGAGCTAATGCCTTATGTTAAAAACTGCTAAGATACGTGTTAACAAGATGTTGCCCTCAGCATGGACAAGAATGGTTGTACTCAAACATGTTATCTGGGCAGGCTTAATTCCACAGTCCTTTTAGATTTTACATCTGTGAAGTACGGATGGTTATGTATGTCTTCGATGAAAAAATGTTTTCAGGCACATAGAGGAAAATCAATGCATTATTAATAGGTGCATTCTGTGTCTGCTGCTATCTTTGTGTCTGCTCAATAATCTGCGAGGCTGAGTATTGTAGATACCAGTATACAAATGAGCACTGTGTAACTTTTCCTTATCTTAGCATTCCTAGAGCTAAAGACATTTTTAATTGAAGGGAGCACTTATTCTGCCAGGTGTATGACCATGGGAGTAGAGTTACCACATTTGAGACAGCCTGCTGAGGGCTGTTAGAGGCTTAGTATGACAGACTGGAATGTGTCTTTAAACTCGGCTACTGAACCAGTGCTTTTATGACTATAGCTACCTGAAACATGCAATTTTCCAAACTCAGGCCCTACCAAAGTTTTGAGGTGCTTGGTGGTTGCGGTTCAGACCCATTTCTTGTAGGTACTGAGCACTAAGCTGAACCCAACCTGCATTGCACTGGTCTGAGCACAAGGCTGCCAGTCTCAGGCCTTGAGGTTTCTGCATGCTATGCTCTGGCACAGGGAGCATGTCCAACAAAGGTCCTAAGGTTTGCAGTTCCTACAGCATGGCTGTGGGGTACTGAGATGCCAGCTGCAGGGGCAGTCAGGTTGTTGAAAAAGGTTTGTGGGTCTCCTTTGTCCTTACCTGCAGACCTTGAAGAGAGTACCCCAAGAGGGGTAGGTCAGTGTGTGCGCATGTATTACAGAAACCTTTCTGTCTTGCAACAGTAATGCAAAGCATGGTCCTGGGACAGACTCAAACAGGATTGCCAATAATGGTGCCTTCTTGT
>VYZW01010792.1:29014-44664 GCA_013401315.1 Balaeniceps rex | reverse complement strand
TGCCTTCTTGTCATTGCACGGAGGCAGTTTTTTGTGTCTTTTAAGGCAGCTGAATAGTGCTGGTAGTATGATCTGCAATGACACAGCCCTTGTGAAAGAGTTGGGTGAGCCCAAGCTGCCTGAGCAGCTTCTCAGAGGAATACTGATGAAGTTGCTTTGGGTGTCTAAGATATAAGTGATGTAATGGATGTAAGAGGAAAGCGTGTCTTTTATGACCAGAGACTGTAGCTTGAAAAAAAATGGACATGCTCTCAAGCTCAGTGGTGGGGTCCTTAAAAAATTTCAGCCATCAGAGCAGTGGAAGGCATATTTAATGAGATGAAAGAGAAAGTTATATGGCAGTGTTCTTCATTCTCTGCTTAGAAACTAATTTAATTAATAAAATCCAAGAACTTCAACGTCCTAGTTCCTTGTAGGCAAACAATAATTGTTTACAAATTTGTCCAACACCAGCTCACAAGCTTCAAAGGGAACTCATTACCAGGCTAAAAATTCTTCAAATTACTTTCCCATCCATCTGAATTATATTTATGATCAGTTCATAATGAAGTTCAAATCTCATCCTTTAGATCACTAGAGAAGCCTAAAGTGGATAAGCTGTGATAAAATTATTCAAATCTGGTGTGATTATCTTTTGATTGTTCTTCCTCAGAACAGCTCACCCACTGACTTAATGAGTTTTTGATTAAAAAAAAAAAGCAATGAATGATAGAAATGATTAATTTGTCAATAAGGTCTAGCTTATCTGATGTTCTAATTCACAGCTGAGTATTCTGTTAGCATTCTTCAAAGCAAACACAACCCTTCTGTTTTTATTGAACTTCTATATGAGTCAGTGATGAAACATTATGTTTTTAAAAGCAGCGTTAGCTGTGTAGTAGTTTGATGCTATCTGTAAAGCCAGAATTACCTACTGAGAAAACAAATGCACTCACTTTTTTGTGAGATGTCTTTGAAGATGCTGGAATGTCCATTGTTATGTTGTTGAGTTGGTCTTAAGCCTTCCTGCTTGTAAGTTGGACTTCCTTGCAGAGTCTTTCTCAGTTATGCTGGAAATCACTGATCCACATGCTGATCTGTAGGATAAATAATGAGAAATACATGATTACTTAATTATGGGTTTGGGGTTTTTTTAAGTGAGACATGAACCTGACCCAGTATATCTGTAGCAGCAGCAGGGTACTTCCATAAATAATTTCCTCCTTCCTATTTTCATCTTTCTACAGAATTTAAGAGGTGAATTTAGCATTGGGGCTCAGAAAGAGGGGCAAACCGGATTCGGCTCCTACATCATCAGAATCTGTTGAAATCTCACACTTGCTTTCAATGGGCAGAGTCTCTGGCAGAAATAAGTGTTTTTCAGGGAATGTTTCCATGAACTAGAGGCACATAATCCCTGACAAGGGTAGTGTAGCTTTATCTATAGGCGTTGGTGAGTGCCAGAAGAAAAGCAGGAATCTTTTGTTACTCCTGCTAGCTTGAATAATCAGAAAAGAGCTATCAGTTGATAGCTCTTTTTTATTTCCCGTTACAGTTGTAATGGGAAATAACCTAATCAATAAGTTTGACCTCTAAGTAAAGACATGGTGGTGAAGGACGTAGTGGAGATGAAAAATTCACCTGAAATAATGCTTGCAAAATATGGTAATATAAATTGTTTTGCCCTCTTTATAGTAACAAATGACAAGTCAACAAGACATATGAGTCTCATCAGAAATTAGTCTTGTGAATTGTCAAGCCTGTTACAGATAAAATAGCTAAGGCTTGTTTTGCTTCTTAAGCAAGCAATGCAGGTGAGGAAGAGAACATCTCTCTCTTCCCCATTCACTGCCTGTAAAATGCTTAGGGGAGAAGACAGTATCAGCCAGAAGAGACAAGCAATCTGTTCCAGAACAACGAAGTGTCTAATTGTGGCATGCACATAAAATATTGCAGTTTGAGTTTTGGAAGTGAAGGACTTCTCAGTAACTCCTGATAGCCCAAGTATAGCATTCTAGATGTAAGACCCAGAAAATTTAAAGCTTTATAGGGGCACAAAGAGTCGTCAAGTGACTAGTGTCCTTGAACGTAAGTGAGAATTAAATACTGACATTTCTGCCTTTGGAGTCTCCCCTTCATTACTTTGGACTTTGGAACAAAGATGTTGAGTATAAACATTTGGGTTTGGTTTTGGTTTAAAGTAAGACATTCATTAAAATAATCTTTAGAAAATTGGTGGAATAAATCACTTCAAAATTTTTTAGCCAGGCCCAATGCTCAGGGCTGTGGTTAGGTAGGGGTCCTTCCCACTGTTTTGCAAGTAGTAAAAAATGGGCATTTTCACACAGCAAGCAAGCAATTAGATGGCCTGTTGCTGGGATTTTGCTTACATATAACAGTGGGCAGGGTGGCAACATAGGTCTGACTGAATAAGAGGCTCTTCAAGATATGGGCCTATAAAGAAGGTGGCTTGGTTTACAGAAACACATTCTTCCTGCATTCAAACTTTTTTGCTGGGGGGATTGGGTGCAGTGGGATTCTGAGATAAAGTATCTTTGACTTTTTGTTCTGAAAACCAAAACTGGACCAACACAATTCTGGAAACTTGGGGTGGGTAAGGGAACTGCTCTTATGAAACACAGGACTATGATTGAGTCATACAAATAGACTCAGGTCCTGGCTGTAGCACAGATCCCTCATATGACCTTGGCAAGTGACCTAATCTCTGTACTGTGGTGACTTAGTCTCTGTGTCTTGGTTCAGTGTTTGCAAAATGAGAATAACAGTACTGCCTTTGTCTTGTCCATATTGAAAATTCTTTGGTGCAGGAATCATCTCTGTGTGTTTAGTGAGGTTCTTGGCATGCACCTCTAGGTGCTATTTTAATAACAGTACATAATTGCTGCTAGTTTTATACCTAACCTTTTTGGAACAGAGTCGGATTTAGGAAATCCTTTCTTTTAACCCCATCCTCACCTTGGGAGATCCAAAGACTAAGGGGGATCTCAGTCGAAGTCACCCTTGCTTTGCAACACAAAACAAATAACTTGCCTTTGGTAACCCTGCATGACCTGGCATTCAGCTCCCTTATGGGCAGAAATCCCACCAAATGATCCTGCTCAGTTTGATCCTGCCAGCTTTGAAGCCAGCATATTGCATTGGCTTATCTTCCAGGGACTGGATTTGCAGAGTTTGTAGCTAACAATAAATTTTATTAACTGCCTCCATGGAGAAAGCCAAAACATCTCTGCAGTAACAAAGATGGAACAGAGTTGCAGAGCATGAGGCGCACTGGAGACACTGCTGTATCCTGAGATACAACATTAGAAAGAAGGTGGAGGACTCCCCAGTGATAGCCTATTTTACATATTATTGGGGTTCACTACAAATGTTCATGGTCATTAAATTCATGTGAATGGATACTGCCTCTGTAGAGCTGGGAGGAAGGTGGAGAACAAGTGCCATACTGACCACAGGTTTTTCAGATACATGGGTCTTGTCAAAAGTGTGATGCATCGAAGATGTTTTGCTCTTATCAGGTATGAAATGTTCTCAGTTCTCATGTGAGAAGAACAAATATTTGACATGCTGCAGTATCTGTGTTTGCAGCTTACCTGAGATTTTGGCCTTGTTGAAGGCCATGTCAAAATTCCCTCTTACTACAACTAGCATTTGAGCTAGCTTTCCAGCTAGCTAGCAGTAGGATAGCATCTTAGACGACTGACAGCCAGTGAGGAAAGCAGTGCAATTCACGTAATGTGATAACAAATCCTGCCCCTCTGCACTCTGTGCAGGGCAAATGTGCAGCTGCATTTTGCAGTGGCTGTCAAAGTAGTTTGCTGATAGCTGATTATGAGGGGGTTGCAATAACAAAACTCAGTGTAATAAGGAGGAAGAGAGGAAATGTTGCTAGAGATGGGGTGCATGTTTTGTATATTTTATCAATGCAAACCAAAAATGTCAGGACTGTGATTCTGTTTTCTTACTGTGTCATGTTTAAGAATCGTTCAAGTTTGATCCTGATTGTTGCACTTATCTGGGCAGACTGGGGCATGCCTAAATAATTCCCCAATACATTTTGCCCAAGTAGGAGACCCACAATCTTCCCTCCTTCACAGTAATACCCTTTTGTGGTCCCCTAAGTACACAGGGAAAGCAAGGTTTTTAAAAGGGGGTCTTCAGCCAGAGAGTTTGACAGGGTTTTCCAGTTTAACAGTTGTTCATTCTTCTTACCAACTGTTCCTCCTTTAACTGTCCGCCCTCTGCTCTGTCATCTGATGCAAAAGGCTGATGACAGAATGAGCAAAAGGGGGGCGGAGGTAAGCTGGTTTTGAAGGAATTTTCTGTTTCACGTTGACTAGATGGAGGCATAATAAACATGCACTAGTCTAGTGTAAAGAAGACTGTTTCTGAATCTAATCCAATTTGCACAGTGCTGTTATACATGCTATGACGTCAAACATCAAAAATGCTTAATATCACATGATGCTTATTTTAACCATCTTCCTGAAGCTCTCTTTTTCTAAGATTGAAGTAACTTAGTGAAATATTAAATGAGATATTCCATGCATATAAAGCAAGCAACTAAATGCATGGCTGAGTGGAAATGACACAAGCAGTAGCAGTCATACTGCTTCATTTTGCAGTTGAATTTACTTAACATCAGCGATGTGGTGAGTAGAAAGGGACTGGATAAGTATGATGCTTCCTGGGGATAAATGCCAAGCCCCTGCTCAGCCCTTCCTGAAATAAAACCCTGGGAGGTTACAGAGGAGGAAATGTCCATTCCTTCTTGGCAGCTTCTCAGATGCCTCATTTGAGCAAAGTTTAATTTTGACACTGGAGCAGGCTGGAGGTTCACCCAACAAGCCTTCTGGTTCAGCGCAGAGGTCATTGGAGAGTTGGGCTTTCCACATTTGGGCCTGATGCTCTTGTTTTCACTTGCAGCTGCTGTGAAAGTCTCTAATAGCTGACAGGGGCCATGTAATTTTTCCCATGAAGGAAAAACCCGATGATAGGTGCAGTGGTAGATCTCTGCCTGATTTCAACAGACCCTCCCGGAAAATAAAGCGTATCCCAACAAATCCCATACTTTACCTGGCCATTCTTTCTCTGCTTCACCCTGCCCTCCTTTCTTTGTATGGTTATCTCTGAGCCTGGGATCAGGTAGGAGGGGAAAGTTGGGGATGACCATCCTCTTGGATCACTGGCATGGGAAACACACCCAGTTACAACCTAGTCCACAAAAGAGCCTGTGAGCTAACTCATCTGCCTGAAGTCAAGCCATTTGAAAGCTGTGTATCTAGTCTAAGTTAATCACTGGCTTTAAAGGAGACCAGTGTGAATACCAATCAAACATCCGGATCAAAGAAGCATGGGAGAATTCCTATGTGCCACCTCCTAAATGTAACTGCCCTCCTGCAACTGCATTTTTCTCCTTGTTTTACCAGTTCTTTGTTAGAAAAGCTATGCCAAGGGCTCAGCAAATATTTTAAATGCCTCTTATAACAATGAAGAAAGACAGGAGATTATACACAAACCTGGGAATCTCCCATGCTAGGAAAAAAGTGCACTGCAACAAATCAGCCTCTATTAAGCATTGTATGGGCTGGGTGATCTGCAGCAGAGAGAGAAGGCTTTATTGAAATATTCTCCCCCTTCACACTGAAATCACGTACGTGTTTATCTAATGGGTGGTATGTGCCTATCAGTGGATTTGCTATGCCAGCATTGCATCCTGCACCTCCTGCTCTGTGAGCTGGTGCTCCCCAGCCTGCACGGGGGGCTGGACAGGGGGTTGCACCCCCACTTGCTCTGTTCAGCCTCGTAGGAGGGGAGGTGAGCCTCCACTGATGCAGAAGTGAGGGCTGATGTTTGCCTTCTCAGTACAGGGTGTTCACCGTGAAATCTGCTGCAAACTGAGCCTGCTGCTTTTATTTCACGTAGACAATATGCGCATGTTCAGAAGGTAATGTTTCATCATGAGCTCCTCAGAGTTTTGTGTGCCAGAACTGGCAGTCCCTCAGAGCTGGCTGTCACAGCAAACAGTATTCCCTTGCTGTTAATTGTGGAGAGTTTTGTAATGGCTGTAATGATAACACTTGCAAGAAAAATATTCCCAGCCATGTTCTTTCCTAAGGGAGGTTGTTTTATCTGTTTCCTCTGGGCTCTTTCATCTTCAGCCACCTGGACGAGTTCTTTCAGACACAGGGGGTCAGAGTTGGCTTTGGTCATGTCTTCCACTTGTACGTATCAATGGTACCTTGGCTTTTTTCAAGGGTGGGCTTCGGAGGGCGGTAATCTACAACTGGAGAGCTGAATGCCTTCATCTCCATATCTGCAAGTAATGGGGCTGGTCGCCTTCCTGGCTGGCTGGAGGTTTGTACTGGATTGTGCTTAAGGTAGAGAGTGTCCAGGGAGGCTTTGCTTTCTGATTAAATGTTCTGTATGGCTTGGACCATACCACATCTTCCACACAGTGATGTCTGTAGGCTGTTTCATGATTAAGGATGCCCTGCCCTCAGCTGATAACTCCCAAGCCTATCTCTTTAGACCTCTCATTCCCCATTAGCTTTTTCCCATTGCATCTTCAAGATCCAGCATGAAGCCATGAAGTCCAGCCAATGTACTTCACTTTGACCATTCTGATGATGGTGTTTGATTATGTGGTACTCCCGAGAAACAACTTTAGCTTACCCTTACTGCCCTTGCCCTCTCTGTTGATGTAGTCAGGGTTATGCTTGTATCTGTTCAAAGGAGACTATGTTCTGTAAATATTATGGCTTTGGTAGCAGCCGTTGTATGTCAGAAGAGCTCACAAAACTGGCTGGCAGGCAGATCACAGCCTCCTGGAGCTACTGCCTGCTAGAGCCTTCTCACCACGTTTTTCTCTCTCTTTTCTTGGGCTTGTCCTGGCAGTTGTCCCTTGTCTTCCCTCAAGAGATGGTATAAATGTGGTCACTTTTCACTGAGACCAGTTCTTCTGAATGATTAATTCCAGGCTTCATTCACTTTTCTTTTGCCAAGGTAAGTGGGTACCTGCTAGGGAAAAAGTGGGTTTTCATAAATTTTCTAAATAAAGATAATCTAAATTCCTATCTGGATAATAAAATGTTAATAGTACACAGAAAAGAATTCAAACAACTCAGAAATCTAAACATAATTACTTATGAACATGGAGCGTTTATTGCTGTCAAAATTAATCACTTTTCAACTTCCAGCTGTTAAAATCCTTCTGGCAGATCTCCAAGCAATTCTCCTTCAGTTACTTTTCCCTCAATTAAATATTAGTGCAGTTCTCAGGCTCTTGTTACATAAGCACCAATTTCAAATTGCGCTTCTCAGTTCTTTTAACCATAAACTGTCAGAAATTTATTCTGCTGCAAGGTCTCTTCTCAACTCAGATTTTACTTGAAGTTTATACCAATGAAGGAGGAACACTAATTTCACGTATGTCTAGGCCTTGGTTGCAAAGTTTAGATGCAAACTTGCCAAGACTGGCCAGAAATGAGCTTTGGAGCTGGATGCTGCCAGGTACTGAGCAGGTTCAGTTAAATGGAAACTGAGTGCACTTGGCATTTTCCAAAATGTTTAGTGCTTTAGCAGAAGCAGGATGCTCAGAGAGCTGCAATGGAGATGGGAGGATATCTCTGGATGCACCTCTCTCTCTCTCAAATAATACTGAGAACAAAATATCTGAAATGTAGGTGCTGTCAGTTGCACCACAGTAGATGCTTGCAAGGACTGTTTTGAACCTCAGTAAAAAGGCTACAGTATAGAAATGACTGGATCTAAGATTGATGTGTGACCTGTGGTTTGTTTTTATGTACCTGTGTTTCTCTTTGGGCACTCTGGGACAGTAGCGACCCATGACAATTTCTTTGGGAATATGGGGTGAGGGGAAAGGCATGCCAGAGCTCTGATAATGTGTATTTAATGCAGTCCAAGCAATCAGAGTTTTGGTTGTGTGATGATAGATTATTTCTTGATCTGTGTCTCTGCACCTTGAATCAGGAATCCATGGCACAATGATTTTTCATGTCTGAGCCATGACCGCTTACACAAGGCTGTCAGTAGTCTACCAGCCTTAAAAACAGGGTTGAAATACAGAGAAAAAGAACAACACAAGTCTGGAGAATACTGTTTACTTACTTTACTCCAATCACCTAAGATCACCTTTTTTCAAGTGCAACTTTGGTGTATTTGAAGGAGAATAGAGTTAATGATGCAAACAAAGAAAAGTGACTCTTGCTGGTTCTGCAAACGTGCGGCTGTGCCCCAGTGAGCGGCCATGGTTTTGGCTGGAACAAGTGTGATGTGTTACAGTTTTTAAAAATGTGTGTATTAATTTTGCTTCTTTCCCAGAAGCAACAAAGCTAGATAATCTCCTATTTTAGCAATGAAAAAGCATCTATGTTTGCATAGTGGGTATTTGTGTGGCATCTCAATTCAGGGAAGCCAAATTATCACACAGCGTAGTAAAACATGGCTTCATCGTACAGCTGGAAGGTTGCATTAAGTGTCTGGTTCTGAGTGGCATAAAACAAAAGTGTCTGAATCCAGATCCAGTTGAACTGTTAAAGTGAGCTACATATGTCCAGCCAAGTTTATACTATATAAAGCCTCTAAATTTCCTGGGAGCAATATTTTTTAATGCCAACAAGTAAGAGTGTTTTTTCATCTGTTGTTCCTTCATCAGACCCTTTGTTAACACGTTGCTGCATCTGTTTGTGTACCTCGTGTGCCAGTGATCGCATTGTGTGTGATGTCAGGTCTGTCAGGGGAGATTATAGATATAAGGTGGATGGAAGCCATGGACTGAGCAGTGTGTGTGCACATTTTCGATCGCTAGCCGCACCCTTTGCTTTCTAGTCCACTGCCTTCAATTTGTTCTCCCCCCTTCCCTTTTCCTGACTGCCTCCTTCCCAAGAGAGCAGTTGCAAGCGAGTGAACAAATGTAATGAGAGTGGAAGCAAACTGCAGTCATGGGACAGCCGTACCATGTGGAAAGCAAATCACCTATTTTCATGAAACTTAGAGACTCAATATTTGTGAGAGCTCTGCTGTTGTGTTGAACTTGGTTGAAACTGGTCACAGGGTTTGCAAGTTGCTCATCTAGGAGAGAACACATAGGCAACTTAACTGCACAAATCTTGCACTCTTACAAAGAAAAGCTATTGCTTTGTCTCCAAATTCAGTAAAGGGCAATGCAAAGCTTTCGTGTAGATGGTGGGAAGAAACAGCCTGAATATAATAAAAAGTTTCAACATGTTACCTCAACAATAGTATCTGATCCAGTATTGTCTCAGAAATGCCCTTTTTCCTGCAGGAGTAACCTTTGGTACAGGAATTCATTGTCACACAAACCAATTAACCTCCCAGTGTAAGAAACCTCTTTGCAGGCAGTATAGGAATTTAAGTGCTTATTTCCAGGTGTAAGCATCTATATATGCACATGCAAATGTGGACCAATATCATCCTGTGCACATACTTGGGCATAAGTATTTAAAAACCTGGGTATATGAAAATTTAGAAATAGTTGGGTTCACTAGTTTTAATTAAAAAAAAAGAGAGAAAGAGAAATAATTTACTTTGAACTGATATAATTTCTGACACCCTGTATTTCATTTTGAATGGGCTTTATTGATTTAATTGATGGTAATAAGGAATGGAATTTAAACTAAACAAAAATAACCCATCCTAGAATTAAATAGGAATATTGCTCAGGGTTGATCAATAATCTGGTATTTTAAAGAAAAGGAGGAGGCTTTTTATGAGTGAAATTTGTTCTCAGCTAAAAACAAATTTCACGGAAAAGTATACTTGATTGTGGAAAATGCATATTGTTGTTGATGAACTAGCCGCACACTTTTGACTTTCACCTGAACATGGATAGCTTTGTGTTTATTGTTTCTTAAACATCAAACAAAACAGCTATTGCTTTTCCTGACAATATATTCCTTTTTGTCACATTTCTTTGCAGAAAGTAAAAAAAAAAACTTACTTGTGCTGATTTAATTAAACAGGTGCAGGTATAGTGTAGACAGTTCATGTAAGAGCTGAGGTTTTAAAAAGAAGCTCCTCTTGTTGCGGAAGGGAAAATTGCCTTTCCTGAGGGGTAAAAATGAAGTACAGTTTGTTAGACGGGACAAGAGAAGGCTTTGCAAACAAAATGTTGCTGCAAAATTGCAGTTTGTTGTCATGTATAACATAGGCAGCCATAGGGCTATAAAAAGGATGAGAAAGACCTTAGTGGCATGCAAGAGCTTGACAGTGTGTAACTGAATGCTGCAGGAAAGAGGGCTCTAAACTGTGCCACACAGCGTGAGCTGGGAGTAGTAGTTGTTAGTTCCTTGGCTTCTGTTATTCTTGATTTCCAATGGGGAAAGACGAGAAGTGGGCTCAAAACACTTTTCACTCACCTTCCTCTTTGCATTGAGTTCACCAAGTGCAGAATAAACTTGCTGTCAGATAGGGTAACAGAAGAGCAGGTCTGTATCCCCTGCAGGGTGGGGGATGTTTTTCTCTGTGGAGAGAAAAACATCCACAGAGATGTTTTTCTCTGTGGAGCGGAGGGTTTGGGGAGCTGAGGAATCACTGCAATGCTGCCAGCTGCCTCCTCAGGCATTCTTGCACAGTGGTGTACTTCCAGGGCGCTGGGAACAGGAGGGTAACAGTAAACACAATTGCATGAGAGCATCTGTGTGGGCAAGCAGCAGGAAAGGGAGATCCCGAGGAGGTTTTTGAAAAATGCCAAATATTTCATAAAAGCCCGAAGAAATCCCTGAACCCTGTGATCAGCACATTGTTCTCCCTCTCCCTACTCCCCCTGGGGAAGGGAAGAGCATGTTCTCTAAGCCAAGGGGTTTGCATCTGGTGCTGCCCTGTGCTTATTTCATGGTTGCACTCCTGCATGACCAAAAAAGCTGCCTGCATACTGTGAAGGTGCCACTGAAGTGCTCACCACAAGCAGCAGGGGCACCAGGCTGGGCTCAATGGCCAGCGCTAGAGCTGCTTCACAGGGCTGTGGAGGCAAAGTGCTCCTTGGGACCTTTCCATCGCTGAGAATATCCCTCCAGGCATGGCAGGGCAGGGGTCCCTCCCTCTGCTCTGCGTGCTGACAGCCCATCTGGAGGACGTCCACATTCTGCTGCTTTTATAGTATACCTTGGAGGTCTACTGCAAAAAGAAACGGAAATCACAGGAGTTAAAGAGGGGACAGAAAGCTAGGAGAGCACAAGGAGAGGCTGGATTAAGAAGTGAGCTATCATGGGGCATGTAGTGGAAGTAGGGAAGTACATAAAGCAAGAACAGTATTAGTTAAAAGAGGAATTGCTATGTTGAGACCTTTTTTTTCCCCCTAGGCATTAAAGTGATTTAAAAATGGCATGTTTCAGCTCTCAAGACTGTTAATAAATAGCCATAGTTACAGCACTATCCATGTGCCTCTGCTTTAGCAACTTGCACTTATGTCTGGGCCATAAAAATTCCGTGTTGCTTGGCAGAAAATTGTCCCAATGAATGTTGGCTCAGCATGTGGGCAGAGCTGATGGTTTTTAGAAAGACAAAGATAGCTGTAGCGCTCTTGGTGCCTCCAGAATGAATCTCAGATGTAAGAAAATAGGCATAGTTGCACTTTATTCTTTATTTACATTGTGGGAAGGGGGACCACCCCTTGCTAGTTTTTGCTTGCCACAAAAGAACATAGATTTGTTTAGGAATCTCAAACACACACGGTCTTACCCTGTTCTCGTATTCTCACATCACCCTGGGAAACACGACAGAATTTGGTGGTGTTCATGATTTAGGCCATGGAGAAAAAGGGGCTGATTCCCTGTGCAGCCAGTCAGAGCCTGTGTCACTGGTGTTGGATCTTGCCCTGAGAAGGGTCTGGATCTGGCCCTGCCTGTTTATGTCACTTGGAAATTCCTTAAATTGCTTTCCTACCATCTCTAGTAAACATCGGTCCCAGCACAGCACTAATCGCATGGGTATTCCTGGCCTCTGGGTTTCCTCAGCAAACAAAACAGTTATTCTTTTTGCTGCATTCCTCCTAGCAGCAAAACCACCAGTGTGATGGAGAAAAACCTATTGACCCACTGGATACAGGAAAGGCCCAGAGTTCAGGCTGGCATGCATTTGATTATTTTCTCTGTTTTAACTGCTCTGTGGATTTTCTCCTCTTTCTTTTCTGCCCTTAAGGTTAATGCAGGTAAGCCTGAAGCAGTCTGTGCACGTGCACCTGAGAAATTTGGAGGTTGCAAGGACCTGCCGGTTGATACATGTGTTTGGCCAGGTTCTCGTTTGCAGTGACCTGTATTTGTGTATCCCAGACATATCTCAGCTTCTTGTTGCCACCACCCCTCTGCCCCAGCTATTGCAGTGAGTGTGAATGTTGCTGGGGGTGCTGCAATGAAAGCAAGTATTGCAGTGTGCTGTGGCTGCCCCGCTCGCCCTTCCAGTGTCCCTGCAGCCAGTTCACCGTGACAGCCCTGCAATGTCCCTTCAGGCTCCGTTGATGTATGTGTTGAAGCAACAGGCATGCTCCTCTCCAGCCTAATGACCTTCTTGTTTTGCATTACTGCAGTGCCTGTGTTTTTATGGAAATAGACACTTCATTAAGTGAAAACCTGCATAGGCCACAGACACATGTACAAGTTTAGCAAGTCTGGCTGCAAACACATGATGCTACTTTTGAAAGCCATTTAGTCCCAAGAGTGGCAACTTACACCCGTAGTCAGTAGGAACTATATTTCCCAGGCTTTCAGGTACCTCCCTTTTGATGCATGGCTTGCTGATGCTTTGCACATTCATGTGTACTCCCTGCTCATTTGTAAACACAAGCCACAGTCTATTTTTCACTGGGTTTACCTTTTGGGAGGACTCTGTCGGCAACTCTAGAGCTCAGCTCTGTTACCTCATGTGGGCTGTGTCATTCTCTAAGCAGACCTGCTGATTCCAGTTGAAACCAAAAGGTCTTTAAAGTGATCCTGTTTCGGAAGACTAAGCACAGTTATTCTTCAATATGCTTTTAAAAGCAATTTTAGCTCAATATGCTCCAACTTCACCAAATGCAGGCTGTTTTATGCACAGACAATAGGTAATGTGTATTTTTCCCACTTGGAGTTACCACACCTATAGGATGCCAGTGTTATGAGCACTGCTGTCATGGGCATCCAGGCAGCAAGCGCTGGGTGGATATTCACAACGCACAGGGAGCACACTGCTGTGACAGTAAGTTGTTCCTGCAAACAATGCTCAAGGAAACAGTTTGGGCTCCTTTATAGTCACCAACTTTGTGTAAATAGAAAACTGAGAGGTGGTGTGTGGACTGTAGTGGGTATAGGTGTCCCATGAGAGACCTTCTGCCTCGCTTAGAGGCTCCTTCCTGAGCCAAAGGTGGCAGGTCCCTAAATTCCACTGTAAAGCCAAATTTTCCCAATAGATGCAAGCTTTTTGCTAACTGCAGACTGGGCTGTGAACACGATGAAAAGATTTCAGTGTAATTACTTTAGGCCTTTTTCCAGAGCCCTGGCTTGGGATGGAGACAGGAAAAAATCCCCTGTCAGGCAAAAATCCAGGATGAAATAACATCCAAAAAAGACTTTTGACAGGAGACCAGGACAGTCCCAATAGTCCTGGCCTGTTCCAGCCAAAAAGGGATGCCAGGTCACCTTCGGCTGATGTAAAAGTGTTGCTTTACTGGAATTATTTACGTCTGGTGTTACTGAATGGCTAAGATATCCTCACCAAGGGTAGAACCTCATCGTGTGCAAAGCATTTTTGCAGACACCTCCATGCTGGATGATCTCAGATGACCAGGAGTGTGAACAGAGAACTATTGTTATTCCCTTTAATAAATAGGACACTCACAGACAGAGTCTTTAAATGAATTGCCTAGAGTTACGTTAGAAGTGTGTGTTTTCACCACTCCTGCCCAGCTCAATACCAGTGGCCGAACTTGTAGACTTCTATATTGGAAAGCCTGAGTCTCTTCAGCTTGATCCTGACTGTCATGTTAGAGGTGATAAAAAAAGCAAATTAGAATAATAAAACAATAAGCTGAAGACCAGCAAACCGCCAGGATGAGACTGTTGTATTGTGTTTTGTAGGTGCTTGGATGTGGAATTATTATACTACCTGAAGCTTGTAACCTTACACTAGCTTTGTGTCAGATGATTAGAGGTTAACTGAATATGGCACTAACTTTTAAATAGGGTTACCAGGGAGAATCTAGGCAACTATAAACCAGTAAACCTGACTTGAGTTCTGAACAAAGTAGATAGTATCATGAAGGATATGTTCAAGAGGACGTGGAATATATGAGAAGAGTCAGTATCACTTTTACAAAGGAAAGGCATACTTTGCAAGCCATTAGGGTTCTTTGGAGTCAACAAGCCCATAATATTGAATATGTGGATTTTCAAAAAGAAGTGGATTTTCAAAAGCTCAAGGTTTNGAGGAAAAAAGGCTGGCTTTCCCAATGGAAATGGAAGTCTCAAAGGAATTCTGCAGGGTCTGTGATGAGATCTGTGCTATTCACCACGTTAATATGATCTGAAAGGAGGGTGAACACTGAGGTGACAAAATTAGAAGATAATACGAAAGTGTTCAGATTAGCTGAAAAGGAACCTTATTGTAAAGAACCGTGGAAGGATCTGAAGTATCTGAGTGACCAGACAGTAAAGTGACAGATGAAATCCTGTGCTGAACACACGAAGTACTGCCAAAGAGAAAAATAACCTTTGGGCAAGTGGTTTATAACAAACAAAAGCAGTACTTTTTCACACCGTGCATAATTACATTATGGAATTGGTTGTTACAGGGATTGTGGAGGCCAAGAATGTAAATGGCTTAAAACAGTGACTGAAGAAGTTAAAGGAAGAAAAGAGTAAAAGGAGGGTGTCTCTTGACTTTGGAAGTCCCAAGCATGTGCTGGGACATGGGGTTTACATGGGGCATGATGTGGATAGTCATTGTGTCTTCTGTCCTGCTCATATTCCAGGAGATGGTGCCTATTGCCAAAGACAGCACGGAAAGAATTAGAAAAATGTTCCAGATCCAGACTTGTGATTTAATAAGATCAATCAGTGAATTGACTGTAGTTTGGAGAGGAGATAAGAGTACTCCCATAACAGGCCTTGCCTCAGATGCAGGCTGGAGCATCCCTTCTACTTCACTATACTCAGGGTGATGCTGTTCAAAATCTTGTCATATTATCCCAGTGTCTGAGCCTTCTCTGAGTTTGAACACAGTCCTAAAAGCTAAACAAAATCAGTGAGGGCCCAGTTTTCCAAGGAATTCTGACAAGCTGACTTCTGGCTATCAAGTGGTGTCCATACTGTAAAAACTGTATTAATCCTTTGACTAATCAAGCTAAGTACTGTGGAAAGGAATCTTTGCATCCCTCCAAATTTTTTTTTCAATGTGCGGAAAAATGATGTGTTTAATATGCTTATTTTTTAGCCTTTAATATACTACTCCTGACAAATACCTTCATGTCACTGTTTATTTAGTGAATCCCACATTGAAGCCTGTCCCAAGAGGAGGATCACTAAGATATGTCCTGTGGTTATATTCTCCTCCACAATTAAGTATGAGAGTTTGTATAATTGTGCTTCCAGACTGACAGTCCAGTCCTCAGAGGTGACCAAGTATTCACTGGTGATCTA
>VYZW01010792.1:2405-17445 GCA_013401315.1 Balaeniceps rex | reverse complement strand
CTGCCCCCAGCAGAGTTTTGCGTTGTCATCCAAATCAGTTTTCCTCAGTGCAAGATTCTCTTGGGAGTGGAGCAAAACAGCAGTCTGCTCTGTCCTGCGAGGCTTGGAGGGCTTTGGGCCATTCAACACTTTGCAGGAGCAGTTCAGCACCCCAGAAGATCAAATTTCTCTGTAGAAAAATTCAAAAGTAAAGGAAGCTCTGGCTTGAGTTTCTACAGACTAAATGGATAGATAATGAATGCAATATTTCCAGCAAATAGTGTGGGCATGGGTGAATGACAGGATGCAACTGAGATCTGCCATACCACCCTCCACCACTGCAGCTGGCCACCCGCATGCTTTTAGTCCACCTATGATGGCCTAAAATATTCTTTCCCCCTGCATTTGAATTTCACCCATTTTTCTGCTTGCAAAATAACTGTATAAAGCCTTTAAAAATTTCATACTCCAAAATACACAGTGAGTGTTTGATCCAGGTTCATTTCAGCTGTCTATAGGCAATTGGCCAACACTGCTCTGTGCGTTACTGGTTGTTCATCATCAGTGTGGGATGCTGGACACTGAAGGCACATGGTACTGTTTTTGCAGATGGACTGGCTGCCTCTGTAACCAGCACTCTGAGGTGGAGGTGACTCTGCAAACATTTATAACCTGAGCTAACTTATGAGCCTTTCTGCAAATATTCTTCTGAATTAGATTTTGCTAGTCTAAACAGTGCAGAAAGCAAACAGAGAAAGTTACGAAAACCATCAAAGCAAACTTGTGGTAACACAGGCAGTTTGGATGAATGTTAATGAAAATGTCTCTTTTTATTACAATTTTAACTCTAAGTCACACTTTAGCCACATTCAACAGAAGAGCAGTTATACAGACCTGTCAAACAGAATAAACATCTTTAAAACTTCCTTTATTTTGTGAAATAGACACTTTTGAAACTTAGCCATGTGATTTGTTGCTGTTGGCTAAATTCTTTGTGTACCCAAATTAATTTATTCTGTAAGTTTATGGAAACCTACTGGCACACACTGTGTATTGAACCGGAAAGTTACAATTTTTCTACAGCTGTTGTAAGAAAATGAAGACACATTTCTGATGGACAAATATGTTTGGATGTTGGAGAGTATTTCTGTTACTGATCTGTGGCTTATTCAGAAAAGATTTCATACAAGACTGAAATCCCCTTCTGTGCTGTGAAATTTGTAGGAAGGATTTTGCAAGGAAGTTGGAGTAGTAGCAGGGATTTTTTTGTAAGCTGATGGCTCCCAGTGTGAAATGGTCATTGTACAAAGGTTTGAGAATGGATGCTGATCTTTCACCTTTTACATTTTTGTCATTGGAGGAATTAATCTAAATAATGATGGAAGCATTGAAATAACATTTGAAAAAAACATTAGGTTGTCTACAGTGAAGTGACTATGAAGGCTTTATCTACACCCAAGTAATGTAAAATGCATCACAACCATGTCTCAAGAGCTCCTAAGGTTTTTTAGTATGTAAATGTTATAGCAAGATTAGATTGCCTTCTGTGGGGCCGATTCCGAGTTTACTGCTTGAGTGGATGGAAACTAATGACTGAATTCTGAAAGCAATTCAGACGAGTTTCCACTGTTTCTCCAAGGGGCTGGCTGATGAACTGTGATTAGCTGCAACTGAAAAGGTGTGGGCTTGCTCTGCTGCAGTCTTACAAGCTTGGCTTGATCAGATGGTGAACGGATCAGATGGGAACCATCCAGGCCTGAGCTGGGGTGATTGGCCTGGGTGAGATGGGAGTCACTTCAGCTTGCTACTGTAGAAATATGTGGGGTGCACAGCTTGCTGGGGTGATGCCTACAGCTTGGTCTTACAAATTACCACAGCATCTATTATATTTTATGAGGGATGGACAGAAGACGGTTATGGGCTTTAATTTGGACATCCGATGTAAAAGTTTCGTTGGGTGTCTCAACCAACTGTGGCGGAAGGTCTGTTGCACAGAGGATCCATATGATCTGGCAGAGGGAAGCAGAATGCCTGCTAAAGCCCAGTGCTGACCAAGTAAGCTCAGTTGTGGCTGCAAAAAGATTGGGGTGATGGAAGCTGTAATGCAAGTGTGAAGGGAAAGGCCAATGAACATGGACTAGTGAAGATGGAGTTCAAGTGTAAATAGCTGCAAGTACCCCCAAAGTTGAAAGACCATCTATCTGCAGGCAGCCTGCAAACTAGTCTACGGTCTGCTGAGGCTGTGAATTTCAGCTCAGGAAAATCCCTGTACATGGAGGCAAACTTTCTCTTTTGGGATTGCCACTTCCCCGTGGGCATGGCAAATTACCTGGAAATTGAAAAGTAAAGACATTTCAGGAAACCTTTCTGCTCCGAAAAGATTACAAGGTATTCCTTGAGATAAATGACAAGCTATACTTTCTGCACTCTGCACACACGCAGAAAGAGCACTTAGTTGATTTGCAGGATGAACCAAACATTTTTTTGCCAGCAAGTGCGTCTTTGTGTCAGCAAAACAAGCAGTGAGAGCTCACAGTTTAATTAATTTCCAGGCCCCCTTTTGCCTGTATGGAAACTGGAGTGTTGACCACTCACCCTTGAGTGAGGTAATCCGTGAAGTAACTCCACGCAGGTGTTACCTAGGTGGTTGCACTGTGTGGCTGGAGACAGTGTCATTTCCCAAGACGTACCTGCCTATTGGGCCGAGTGTTGGGGGAAGTTATGTGTGCTTACTTGTTTTACATGGGTTTGTCCTTCTGTTGATATTCCATTTACTCTGAAGATGAATGAAAATCCTTTTTAATTTCCAAGCACTGTGATAATGATGATGTTATAGTGTCCCCAGGCATTCCACACTCTGTTCAGAAAATAGCAGATAGTAGGACAGTATCTAAGGTCTCTGCAACAGATACAGCACAGGATGGGAGCTGATGGGTGACTGACAGGGAATGGCAGAGGAAGAGCAAAGGTTGCTTCACTAGAAGGATGGTGTTACCCAGCAGAGGCAAGGGACCAACTTGCAGAGGGTTTTGTTGAGGTGAGTTTCCACCGTTCTCAGTCCGGTGCCTCCCCAGGGAGAGGGCTCCACCGTGCTCGGGGAAGCCTGGGGTTCAGGCAACCTGCTGTGCAGTTGTAAAGTGGCAAGTACTTTCCTACTATCTGCTGGTCTTGCTCCTACCTGAATGCTACCTGCACTGATTTAGGTTTCTAGCTGTTACTCAGGAAAGCTTCTGCATGGAAAATTATTCACTTGCTATATAGCAACTGGGGGTCTGACAGTAGATAGTATTATTATTTATGGGTGTGACAGGGTGGATACATGGCCCAGTGACACCAGGAAAATGCGCTGAGCTAAGATGTCTTGAAATGCTTAAGGCCACTGTGGCTGGAAATGCTCACTTCACCTGTCTGTTAGATACCTGCATTAAACTAGGTAAAAAGTTCTGCAACAACTCTTAGGCTTTAGAAACAACAATGGCCACTAGTACAGAGGAAAAACCCTTCCTGAACCCTTCCTTGCCCTCTTCCACGGAAATGGGGGTTCCTTTATTGAAAGAGAGGTAGTGACAAGCCTGTGGGGTGAAACATTCACCTCTCCCACTCCCAGCACGGGTGAGTAAGTGTTGAGCAGTTTTGTATCTTCACCTTTTCCTTCAGACCTTCTGTGCTGCAAAAGTGGGGGTGTGACCTTTTCCTTCACACAGTTCATTGATTTCCACGCTTGATAATGCAGGTCTTTCCTCTGCCCTTTGACACCAAATTAAACTTTAATTCCAATGAAGGTGGAAGGATTGCTGAGTGGGGGTTCTGCTGAATGCTCAGTGAGATCTTCTGGGAGTTAATTACACTGCAGGACTCTTATCCTCGCAGCTCATTAAATCCTGTCCCCCTCCCTGGTCCACTATTTCCAGCTAAAGGCAGCTCCTTGTCCCCAAGCAGCTGCTATCTTTCCTAGCTAGTAACTGCAGCTTGCCTGCTCCTTTTGCTTTTTACAGGGAAGGCCTCTCTTGCTGATAGCAGCTTGATTTGCATGCTGTCAGAAAAGCTTATCCGCATTGCCATGGAGGACAGTAAAACAAACCGGTTAGTTAGTCATGTACAGCTCATTTTGATTCTTCTGATTAGTTATTAACATAAGTAAACAGAAAACCGCTTCAAACTTTGTACCTTTAAAAGGCAGATTGAACAGCCTAATAGTACTTTGGGGCAAATAAGAACAAGGAGATCAATGGCAGGCATGTAATTCATCACAGTAATTAAATGGTTTTAAATACTGTACTAACCTCAAGACTGCTCAGGAAGACCTTTTTTTTTAATACCACAGGGGAAAAAGCAGGCAGTGGGAGATAGTCCTTCCATCTCCAGAAAGTGAAACAGAAAGTGTTTCATCAGCTCAATTTTTTCTCCACAGCAGTTTTATTACATGCTGTCCTCTCACCCCTCTCGTCTAACCACTGAACCACCCTGTGCTAGAAACAAAATTCTCCTGGGTCAGCAGGTTCTGCCTGTGCTGCACTGATGAGCAGTGCTGTAAGGGCCCTTGCTCTCGCAAGCAGAAAGCAGCAACTCTTGCTGTATTTCCAGTTTCATTAAATCTCAAGTGACCTTTCTGAGGCACATTGGCTGCTTTGATGCAAACACAGGGCTCCTAAGTGTTGGAGGTGAGCCTGCATTTACTGATTCTCTGGATTCTGGACTTTGCCTTACTTTCGTACTCATGGCTCTGGGAGTTTGGTTCCTCATGCTGTAGCGATGGGAAGGACTCCAGCAATACATTTCCAAAATGCATTTTGTTCAAGCGTATTTTCTGTACAGTATGGCTGACCGCAGGCATTGCACAACCACCAGCCAGGCTTTGAAAAATCATGAGACCAGCTTGAAAATCCTGACATTCCTTTTGTTCTTAAAATGTTCTGAGGTCTTTTACTTGTCTTCTAGGAAATCACTTGTCTTTCATGATAATATTTGCCAGACTGTTTTCCCACAGCTTTTTCTTGTAAACAAAAAGTGAAATTCTCCCAAAATCACATGGCTTCAGGATCCTTTAAGAAAGGTACTAAATATACCCATGAGAAAAGACTTGGTGAGGAGGGATCTATAAACTGCAGTGTTTTATCTCTAGGAGTAATCCTCTTATGAAATCATTGCAAACATACATTTATAAATATGCCATCCATTTTTAAGAGGATCCTAAAGAGGACAGTTCACACCATGGATACCATTCAAAGGTTTGCCCTTTTCGCCAAAGTAACAGGGTCCAGGTTCTTCCAGCTCTTAACAGTACCTAACATCCCCCGTGACCCAACCCCTCCCATCTGTGGTGTTCTGTAGTAGCGTCCTGGATGCTGCCATTTTATACATATCATAAAAACCATGGAATACTCCAGGTTGGAAGTGATGTCTGGAGGTCTCTAGTCCATACCCCTGCTGAAAGCAGGGCAAACTGCAACGTTATATCAAGTTGCTCAGGGTGTTTTCCTGTCAAATTTTGAAAATGTCCAAGGATGGAGAGTAAAGATCCCATGATGTCTCTGGGCAGCCGGTGCCAGTGCTTAACCACTGTCATGGTGATGAACATTTTGCCTATGGCCAGTTGGAATTTCCTTTGCTGCAAACTGTGATCACTATCCATTGTCCTTTGATTGTACATCTCTCAGAAGAGGCAAGATTTGTCTTCTCTACAACCCTTTTCTCTATAGCCCTCATTAAGTAGCTGAAGACAGTTATTAGAGTCCTTTCTTTTCTCCCTACTTCCCTTAGCCTCTCAAACATCATATGCTCCAGTGCCTAACCATCTGAGTGGCCTCCCTCTTGACCCACTGCCAAAACTGAACACTACTCCAGATGCAGCCTCATGGATGCCAAATAGAAGTGAATCATCATTTCCCTTGACCTACTGGTGATACTCTTGCATTGCTGCAAGACCTTACTGCTGCTTCATATTCAACTTGTTGCCCACCAGGACCCTCAGGTCCTTTCCTGCAGAGCTGCAGTGCTAGAGAGCCTCCAGCCTGTACCAACACATGGGGTTGTTCCTTCCCACATGCAGGATTTTGCATTTCTTAGTTGAACTTCATAGTAACCCTTTTGGCTCATTCCTCCAGTTTGAAAGGTAGCCCAGCCCTCCTGCATCTTGACTGCTCATCCAATTGTGTCAGACCTGCTGAGGATGGAGAATGCTGGCAGCAATCCTACTATCTCTTGCAAATATACCAAATATTTCATCCCTTATTGATACCTTCTTGCAATGTGTGGATCCCCAGATCTGCTGCCTATGATCACTGTCCTCTTCTGCAGAGCAAAACAGCTGAGGAAATAGTTGATACCCATAGAAATCTGTCGTACAGAGAAGCAACATCTTTCTCTCAGCCTCTGAGGATATTTTGGTACACCATCCTCCCTTCCCCAAATGCAGCTTGCTGTAGCTCTTCTGTGCTGTTCAAGTGGCAAAGACTGATGAGCCTGCTGCCTGGCTTTGTGTACATGCTGAAGGCACACAGTGTCCATTCAGAAGGCAGTCAATTAAACAGCAGGTGGCTTTGCTGTGACTTGCTGTTAAAGGAGAGGCAGGGAAGGGCCACCTGCACACCACTTCAGCAGCTTTAACAAAATTGCTGGGTTTAGTGAAGTATCTTTTTTACGGAAAGGTTAGCACAGAAACAAATGCCTTTTCCTATGGTTTTCTGTCATCAAAGAGGGTTCAGTACAAATAGTTCTCAGGACTGCTATCATGGGGTGCAAGGAAGAATATACTTCCCCATCTGCAAAAACAAAGAAACCCTACTACTGACACAGCTAGTGTCAGTGAGTAGTGCTTTATTCTGCAGATGGCAATAAGGTGTTGAAGGGCAGGCTCCTGGAAGCAGTGGACAAAAGAACTGATGTTTCTAACACATAGGGTTCCCTTCTTGCCCTAATTTTATCTCTGGAGCTGAATCTGTGCTGCTCCGCCTTAGGCTGAAACTCTGTAGGCCCCCAAATACCTGCCCAGGGGAAGTTTAGCATCATTCTGGCTTCACGTGCACGTGGGTGGCTCTCCTTCTTTTGGACTGGTGTGCAGTCCAAATCAAAACTGAGCCTTGGAAAGGAGCAGCCTCAAATTATAGACAAGTTAGAGTTTGGATCCTGATAATTATACAGTACTCCTGCATAAGAAGACAGGGAGCCAATAAATAGCTCATTTTCTCTTTCCCATGGCTGGGCAAATTCAGCTGGGGTGGGAGAATTCAGAAGCAGATACTTACGTACATTGAGATTTTTGAACATGATTTTTAGAATTTAGCTTTAAAGCCTAAGGGAAGGCTGCCATGCATGGGAAGCAATATCACAGTAAGGAAAAAGTAAACAGAATTAATTCAGTCAGAGGAGTAATTTATCCTTCAAAAAACAAATGATCATTTTTAATCCCTTGTTTTCTTCTTCATTAACACATGACTATTTCTTAGCCTTTACCCTGTAGCTAGGAAGAGAGACAAGAAGTTGCTTGTTTAGCTGTCAGAAATACCACTCCTTGGCTAGCTAGAGAGGGTTGATCATGCATGGGAATCTGTCTCTTTCCATCCAGAGAGTGATCAAAGGCAAACTGATTTAGCCCCCTCCATCCACAGTCCAGCACTGTTCGCGCTCCTCTTCCACAAACACCATCACTCAGCAGCAGCTGCGAGAAAATCATTAAAAGAGCTAAACTGAAAAGAATGACATAAAAAGCATGTTAGAGATTCCCCTTTTTGGTAAAGATTAGGTTTCTTTGGGTTTCACTAATCATTGAGCAGGACCAGCTGTCACCGTGGCTATGGAAATGATCCTGCTCTTTGCATTCTGGCTGTTTCATATGCCATCTCCATGGTCCCATAAAGGGAGCAGTGGAGACAGGCTTGAAGACCACCCGTACTGAGCTCTAGTTAGCCCAGTAGCAGCAATAAGCTTTAGCCTGGTTGGTGGCTACAGGAGTTGTAAGGGGGTAAGCAACAACCGCCCATTTCACACCAGCGCAGTTGGGCAGTGGGAATAGTAGGGTAGCAGAGAACAACTCTGCTGCCCTGTGAAGTGTTCACCATGCAGTTCAGCAGCAGTGTTAGGAGGACAACTACCTCTGGGTCTCCTACTGGCTGGCACTGGCCAGAGCTTGGCTTTCCTATACCCTTCAAGTCCTGTCTGAGCTGAGATGTGGGAAGAAACCCCATCTCTCCATATCATGGGCAGGCACATCTCTGACTAACAGAGGGACAAACATTTGAGAAAGGAGTGAAAGCGCTACAAGTGGGGTTGTGGCAAGGCAGAGGGCTTATCTGCATAGGACAATGCTCAGCGTGGCAGCCTTACTGTGGAATAAGAGTATCCAAATAGGGCACTAAGCAGCCTGATCCAGCATCGAGGCTAGCCCTGGTTTTTAAAGTCCCCTGAAGTGTTCTTTGATTCTCTGTAAATCCTCAGTATGGGGCCAGGAAAAAAGACGAGGAAGCCATCTGAGCACACGGTCCCCATGAGCTACACAGATCATTGAAATGAGCCACAGTCCAAAGGGCTGTGCACATGGTGGGAGCTTGGGGAAGCCAGGTCTCTCTGCACTGTGTAAGGACTTGGAGGAAGCTCTCAAACAAGGGACCTTCGACTACCTTTATTGTTCGGCTGTTGAGTTTTGAGGTGAAGAGTTACTCTGGCTCTTTGCCACGGACAGACATGCTCTCTTCCTCCCTCTGGTGTAGTCTGCCAGGGTGGCTGTACAAGCGGTACAGCATTGATGCTGAAACAGAACCTGAACAGAGTGAGGTGGTGTAGAGAGAAAGCAAAGAGGAGGGAAAGGGGATTTGGAAAGAAATCGACACGATGGAGAAATGGAAGAAGGCACTGGAAGGACATCTGAAATTGAGAAGACTTTGGATCTTGAAGAACATAGAGATCTGAAAGAAGCAGGAAGAAGGAGAAGACAAGTGCTAATTATAGAAGTGAGATAAAGGAGAATCTGAGGTGCCTAAGGAAAGAAAATAAGAGAATAGGAGAAATAAGGTGAAAGTAAGAGGAAAGAAAATGGAAGCCAGCTCGGAAGCAGTGGGGGTAAATAGTTGGAGTGGAAAAGTATGGGAAGCTGCAGAAAAAAACACTGGTAGGAGAGAAAAGCCTGTAACTGGGTTTTGGTTGTTAGGGGATATTTGGGGGAAGAAAGAGAAGGAAGAGGGTGGCACAGCACAGATGCAAGGTTGTGGCTCTGGAGAGGATAAAAAAACCACCCAGATGGCAAGAGAGAGGAACAGAGCATTGTGCAGGAAGGCATAAGGAAAAGGGATGACAGAGGAAGAGATAGACAGCAAAGAGAGCATGAGAGATGGAATGAAAATGAGTGATAGGAAAATAGAAATAGGGAAGAGAAAAACACCAGTCATGAAGCAAATGCTGGTCAGTTTTCTGTTTCTTGTGTCTCCATTGTTATTGTAGTCTGTGCTTAGGCAGAGCTCTCAGGAGTGGGATTTATTTCTTTTTAATCTTTAATTGTCTTTTTCAATACTGTCATTCTCTCAGGTTTCTTACAATGAGAACCTACTGTGCCTCCGGTTGCTTCTGGCTGTTTCTTTATTGTTTCTAAACTGTTTCTTTAGAGCAAGAAGTCTGGGCTTTTCAAATCATAGGAGAATATGTTCAATTAAAAAACCAAATATATTTTCAAGAATAATGCAGTCATTAGTACTTATTATTTAATTGCACTACTTACGGTGGAGGAAATGCTGAATGTATTATCTCCACACCTACAGGTGGCAATAAAATCTGCATGTGGCTTAGAGAAACAATACAAACATTAGCTGTTCTAAATTGTTCAGGGATTGAATCCGACACTTTAAACAAAAAAGGCTGTGATTGGGATCTAATTTACATGTATAAATACATGACTTGAAATGTACTTTATCTTTGTACTGACAAAAAAGCCTAGGTGGCACTGGAGATACTTTTTGAGTTCTGCCAAGCTTGTACTGGAAAAGACTAATCTGATTGAATTTGACACTCTTACAAAAAAGGAATTAAATTTAAGACAAATAGGAAAATTGAAACTCAGCAGGGCTCCAGGCAACAGTTAGCCAAGTGCTTAAATTCAGGTTGTCACAATTAATCTTGCTGAGAAGGGCCTGATTCTAAGATGAAATTTGCAAGTCCGTGGTGGAGTTCAAAGTGAGGCTATCAATTGTGCCAATATGCCTGGTAGAAAAGCTGCACATATTTATGGAGCCAGCACAACTGAAAAAACCTATGGGGTAGGATCCACTGTGGTACACACCAAGGTGCATCTGCAGGGGAAGGAACCCAAATAACCCAGTCACCGGTGATTTCCAGAAAGTGGTTAAAATGATCTAGTTCCTAATGTCTGATGAAGTCTAACCTCATATTGTTTCTGGATGAAACGTGCAACATCCACAGGCTTTATCTCATGTTCTTTCCAGGTAGAGACTGCCACTAGTTCAAGAATCTCTGCCCTGTCTTTCTGTTGCTTAGAGTAGACGTCCTAAAACTTCATGACTGCCTTAGGGAAATGTATCCCTGTGAGTCCCTAATGGCTAGTAAAAAGAAATTATGATTACACATAATCTTCTGCAAGTCAACATTAAGAGCTCCATTCAAATCCCATGATGAATGAGATAACAGTTGTCCCAGATGGGTGAAGCTTTGATAAATACCATGTAACAGAATTATGGTACAAAAATACTTTCATCATTCTCTGATTCAAATATGATTATTTTCTACTTTCTTTGCATCCTAGGAAACTAGTGAGTCAGCTTGTTTAATATTAAATCAGACCAAATTCTGCTCAGAATTTAATAACTGGCTGCCTTTTGGCAGCTTGCCTTCTGCATCTGATTGACTCTTTCACTCTGCAAATATATTTTCAGACTCGCTATTGACGACAAGTGGATTGAATTATAAATCAAGGCCGTGCTCCTGGGCTGTAAGTAATCTAATCAAAGAGACAAAATGTGCAATAAAGGTGACTTTTGATGAGTCCAGATATTGATTTGGGAATTTACTTTGGTGGTATTTGTGATTACTTTTAACTGAAATATTTCCTGCTTCTCAGTGGCTTGTTATCCTGGCACTTCCTTGTGGTTCATTGTGCCTTTGAATTCCCACATCCAGACATCTCCCCAACAGCATGGGGAAGGGGCTTCCAGTTCTTCTCACTGTCTGGAGCTGTCTCATCTTGTGACAGTTTCATCTTTGAACACTGCATGAGCTGCCACAGAATGAGAGATCAGAAAGCCTCAGCAACAGAGCAGTGCTCTGGGAAGACCCAGATCTGCTTCTGTGAAAATCAGTGGCAAAAATCCTGTTCATAAATGTCCAGTCTTAGCAAATGATGCTGGTTCATCAGTTGGGTGCAGGCACATTCACCACATAATTCGCTAGATATATATTAACAATACAGTTTACTGTAAGATATGAGTAAGTACAACCTACAAATTTTTCATTCTTTTCAAGCTTAATTACTTCATAAAGTTAGAAGTGGTTAACTTAGTAGTTGTCAATGGCTCAATGTCCAGGTAGAGATCAGTGACAGGTGGTGTCCCTCAGGGGCCCGTATTGGGACCAGTACTGTTTAAGATCTTCATCAATGACATAGACAGCGAGATCGAGTGCACCCTCAGCAAGTTTGCAGATGACACCAAGCTGAGTGGTGCGGTTGACATGCCTGAGGGATGGGATGTCATCCAGAGGGACCTGGACATGCTGGAGAAGTGGGCCCATGTGGACCTCATCAAGTTCAACAAGGCCAAGTGCAGGGTCCTGCACCCGAGTCAGGGAAACCCCTGGTATCAATACAGGCTGGGGGATGAAGGGATTGAGAGCAGCCCGACAGAGAAGGACTTGGGGATACTGGTGGATGAGAAAACTGGACATGAACTGGCAACATGCGCTCGCTGCGCAGAAAGCCAGCCATATCCTGGGCTGCATCAAAAGAAGCACAGCCAGGAGGTCGAGGGAGGTGATTCTGCCCCTCTACTCTGCTCTGGTGAGACCCCACCTGGAGTACTGCGTCCAGCTCTGGAGTCCTCAGTACAAGAAAGACATGGACCTGTTGGAGCAGGTCCAGAGGAGGGCCACAGAAATGGTCAAAGGAATGGAGCACCTCTCCTATGGAGAAAGGCTGAGAGAGCTGGGGTTGGTCAGCCTGGAGAAGAGAAGGCTCCAGGGAGACCTTGTTGTAACCTTTCAATACTTAGAAGGGCATTATAAGAAAGACGGGCACAAACTTTTTAGTAGGGTCTGTAGCGATAGGACAATGAGATGGTTTTAAACTGAAGGAGGGTAGATTCAGACTAGATACAAGGAAGAAATTTTTTGTGATGAGGGTGGTGAAACACTGGAACAGGTTGCCCAGAGAGGTGGCAGATGCCCCATCCCTAGAAACATTCGAGGTCGGGTTGGTCAGGGCTCTGAGCCACCTAATCTAGTAGAAGATGTCCCTGCTCATTGCAGGGGGGTTGGACTAGATGACCTTTAAGTGTCCGTTCCAACCCAAACTATTCTATGATTCTATGATTCTATGAACTTGCATACCTGTGAATATCTTGGCAGGTGTGCAGTTACTAGATACTGCACACAGATCCTTATGGATCCTGATAGATGCTTTGTTTGGCAATAATGATCAATTTTGGTGATTTGCAAAATATTTCTGATACACACACACACACACATCAAAGCCACTCAGGTGTGTGAGTTTAGCAGGGCCATGGTGAGACCTTCCAGCCCCAAATCCCCAGTGTAATTACATTTGTAATAAAAGATCTACAATTTTTCTTCTGCCTTTACAGTGGTGGAGGCAGTCGGAAAGAGATGCATCCTTTAGCTGCTTCACTCCATCCAGTAGATGTTCTTCTTTCATCCATTTCTTCACCTGAGCTCATCCACTGACAGAAACAATCCCCTGTCCCTGGTTTTCACTTGAGCAGAGTTCAGTGAAAGCTCACGTCATTTCCCTCGTCCTAGGATGACTCCAATGGCATTACCTGTGACAGTGGCTGGTTTTGCCCTTTAAGGGCTTCACAGAGGGTAAGTTCAGAGTGTGCAAAGAAGCTGGGATGAAATCATCTGTCATCCAGTCTCTTCCTTCAAACAGAAATGTTCTCTGCCTGCCCTCCAGGATAGCACACAGAGAAAAACTCTCTTGTTCTTCGTCCTTGGAGTTCTGCAAAGCCATAGCATCAATTTCAAACTGGCATTCAGTAAGACTTTCGGTGCCTGCTGAGCTGTTGGTAAGCCTGGGTTCCACACCTGGTCTGTGTGGTTATAGACCTTATGATCCCAGGCCTGGCCACAACCAACTTCAGGTAGAGGACTCCAGTGGTTGCTTTACCTGTGCCAATCAATTCAACCATGTGAATCTATGCTGACTTCTCTCCAACAGCAGTGTTTCTCCATGTAACAAGATTACATGTACCCATGTTCACAACATGGAGCAACACCTTGTAGGATAGGATAGGATGCATAAGCAGTGACTGCAAAGGGCCTTGATGGAGGTGTGGTGGAGAAAGGAAGACCAAACTGCCTGAGAGAAGACCAGCTGTTGAACTGGGGTTACTAATGCTAAAAAGGAAATAATCTGGCTAAGGTTTCTCAGTGAGAAGCACTTCCTGAACCAATGAATATTGGTGCAGAGCATTTTGTGTTGTATTTTCAGGAAAACGAGAAGTAAAACTTTGAAGAGATATGGGTGACAATGATATTATTTGCACTCATGTGTTGCGAAGTAGCACTAGAGCCTTTCCTTTGCTCCCCAGTGAGTGCTCTCTTTTCCAACAGCGAGGACAACTGTGCTGTAGAGAATGGGCAGTTCTGGCCTTCATCGCATCCAAGAAACCTTCCTACTGACCCTGGCAGCTGTTGTTTCCACTAGGAGCACAGCTGAGACCAACAAGAGGCATTTTAAAAGATTCCACACAATTAAAGAGATTAATTTAGAGACATTTGGCCTGTATTGACCAAATGCCTTTTGGACTGAAATGGCTATCGGCTTTATCCCTAAATGCTATTTTCCCAACTGATTCTTTTGCATTTTTTTTGCTAGAACAGACCCTCATTTTTGTACTCTCTTGATACCCTTCAGCTGGACAAGCAAACCTCAGGTTAAGTTTTGGTTGGGATTTCAAACCACTGGTAATGCAAACAGATGTCAGCAGGACAGGTGGGTTTACCTGAAATTAAAATCTGAGTCTCACACAGTTAAAAATCACCAAATAAGAGTGAATCCAAGCCAGAGTGTGGTTATACACGGTAGCTGTCACCTTGGTGACTCTCTCCAGCAGAATGGCCAATTATTCAGTGAGTATTGAGGCTGAATCACTTTCTGGCCTCTGGAGAGAGTAATCCTATCAGGTCAGGAGGATGTGCAAGATTTAATATCTTGCTTGATGATCTGTGTGTTGCTACTATTTATCACCAGTTCTGGCTCACACTCTTCATATATGCTTCTCCCTTTTTGTTCAGGCCTTGTGGTGACACTGAACTGGTAAGAAAAGCTATATGTCAGGAATGTCATAACCAAAGGAAGATAAAGGAAAAGTGAAAGGTTCTGGTTTTATCTTTCAAAGGTGAAACAAATACTTTCAGCAAATAACGGGTATTTGTGAAGTCTCAGGTGCCCTGGGATACCTGGAGCTGATCTCCCAATAGGATCCTTATGGTTAGTCAACTTAGCACCATGTTTATACCCTATTCTAATTATGTTTCTCTTTCAAATGGGACAAATATAAATCCAGTGTCAAAGAAAAGACTGTGTCTAAATATAGCCCTGTAGGTGTGTTTTGGCTTTTTTCTCATCAGAACTTTTTATAAGTATTAATTAGGAGTGTAGAAAAAAAGAGGCCACTCAAGAATCCCATTGCCACCCTGTATGGGTAAACACATAGCACTTGCATGTTCATCTTCAAATTATGTGTAATAGCATCCTGCACTGGAACAACAGCAACCTATCCTGTTTTCCTGCCAAACATCCAGATTGCACCTTGTCAGCCAGCCCTGAGAAAATGCTATGTCTACCTGCCAGTTTTAGCAGCAACTGCCTTTGATGATTTGGGATTGC
>VYZW01010791.1:32337-42509 GCA_013401315.1 Balaeniceps rex | reverse complement strand
TCCTTTCTCATGGTATCTATATGTCCACGAGCACTGAGGATCCCCTTGTTGCTTCTAACCTCTGAGGTCATCTCACATTCCGCTCCAAAAGGCAATCCTTCCTATGATAAGACAGTTGGCACTAATTAGTTTCTGGTGTGGCTATCTCTTTCTATTGATTAAAGAAGGAGCTTAAAAAGCTAGCTTTGCCTGAGCAGCTAATTTTATATAGGGTTGAATGGGATGAATGTCATTTTAGGTGCCACATTTTAAGGAAGAAAGGAATTCCACCCATCCTGTGGAACTAATCACACTTCATTAAAATGCTGATTCCAGTGGTACATCAGATTTAAACAAACTCANTTTCCAAAGAGGGGCATAAATGTTTTCTTTTTCAGCAGGGAATCACTTTTGACCCTCCTCTGACCTCTTCAATGAAGAATTAATTGTTTCTTATTACAAACATTATTACAGGCACCTAATTCTCCCCCTGGTGACACTGATATGTTTTCAGGAATTACTCGATGACAGGTAATGGATTTATTCCAGTATAAAACCAGTGCACATGAAAGCAGGATTGTGCCTCGTTTGGTGCCTGTATTACAATATGGAATAAATAGTCACATAGGTAAGATCTGTCTCCACTGAGCTTTACCAGTTTCTACTGGTAAAGAATTCGATTTTATATATCTTTAAGATTAATGTAGAACTGTGTGGCAAGTACGTAACAGTAGTAGACCCCTTGTTGTATCTACCAGTCACACACGGTAGCCTACTTACTTGCAGGATGTCTCAGGTGGTACTAAATGCCAATACGGAAGAAACTAAGTCAACTCTGAGATCTCTGGGAAACCCTCAGGTCAAAGAATGAAGCATTGAGGAACAGATTCATCCTTCGTATATAATGAGGGACTAAAAATATAAATACTTTTAATTTACGCTCCTGAAGTAAGGTGTGGAGGAATGAATGCCTTGGGGCATACAATTTCCTGAACAGGGGATTTTGAAGTTCAAATTTTGAACATCGTCAGGTGTGCTGAGAGTCTCAGTCCATTTCTTCTGGGGATCAGAGGCAGAATAAAGGGGAACACAGACTTTTATAGTCCTAGAGTTTTCATCATCATTACTTTTAGCTCTTCACATGCTTTCTTTTTAGGGATAGAGGGATAAAGCTCATAGATTTATAACTCCAGAAAAGCTTGGACACAAATTTTAGGATTTTGTGTCAGAAAAGTGAAGAGCATTCCTCAGACTAAAAAGCCCATAGAAAACAAAAGAAGAATGAATATAGTTCTTGAGAGTTGTTGGCCTCTACATTAATTGTCATAAGAAAGAAACAAAGATGAACAAGTACAGTTATGTCCTTGACACAGCTACTGATTTGATGGCCAGACTTTGGGTAATCTGCATATTTTCTGCATTTTAATGTCCCAATCCTAAAAATGTATATGATAGTGTTTTAAATGTCCTGGGATGGATGCATATCCATTCAGATTTTCTTGATATACATAATGCGTAGACTGTTTACCAAACAGAAACAATGGAGTTATAGAATCACAGAATAGAATCATAGAATGCTTTGGGTTGGAAGGGACCTTTAGAGGTCATCTAGTCCAACCCCCCTGCAGTAAGCAGGGACATCTTTAACCAGATCAAGTTAAAAGTTTCTTTGAAGAGAAAAGAGAAATGTGGAAGATTCCCTGTGGTTCTGACTAACTGCAATTGTTTCCTTGGACAGCCTCAGTCCAAAAGTGTGTGCAAAATTTAATTTTTAGATGGACTACGGAGAGAGGACAAGAATGGAAGAAATACGTTCTAACCTGGGAAATGGATGGAATACATGTAGAGAAGGGATAAATTTGCATACGATAACAGCAATGGGTGAGGAAAATGGTGAAGATGGTAGGACTTGGTTGAAATGAAGTGTGTAGCAAAGCTGCCAAAAATGTGCTTTCCTTGTGTTTCTTTCTTTTGCCTCAGTGAGCAGTGAGGAGTGGAGGAAAGTCCTCAAAAACCCATGAGGGTCTTTCCACCTGGCATCTTCTCTGCTTTTGCAGAGATCCACAACTGCCATGCAACATCCAAGTGCCAGCAACCTAATGAGGGGCAAACTTACTTGGAAGAGCTTTCTTGATTTACGCCTGATGATCTGCCTGATGAGTTACTGCTGTTCTTTATTTGGATGATTGAGTTCGTGCATGGTATTTAGGGCTCAGACTTTATACAGGGAAAGGAACCACTGCACTTCAGGCCTATTAGCTGCATGCCTGGCAAAACTGGACTCATGTAGGAAGTGGTTAGGAGCTCAGATTTGCTTTCTGATCACAGACCTTTATATATTCTTGTGTTGAAAGACAGAGATGATCCTTTTCTGACCACATGCAAACCCATCCACACGGCCAAGCAAGGGCATTTCAAGAGTGAGGCTGAGGACAGCTTGCCTCTTCACCTACTACTTCCCCTATCATAGAATCATAGAACCATAGAATCATAGAATGCTTTGGGTTGGAAGGGACCTTTAGAGGTCATCTAGTCCAACCCCCCTGCAGTGAGCAGGGACATCTTTAACCAGATCAGGCTGCTCAGAGCCCCGTCCAACCTGACCTTGAATGTTTCCAGGGATGGGGCCTCCACTACCTCTCTGGGCAACCTATTCCAGTGCTTCACCACCCTCATTGTAAAAAATTTCTTCCTTCTATCTAGCCTAAATCTACCTTCCTTTAGTTTTCATATGTATAGATATGAGCTAGAAGTGAGGTATAAGTGGCCAGAAAACGTAAAATTGGAGTAGGGGGGTGTTGATGCTGACAGGCTTCCTTGTTTAAGGTCTGTGTGGTTGATTTATCAGCAAACACTATGAACAATGAAAAGGAGTAGGCTGGGAAGTGAATGGTTTGTAATGATCGTGGGTACCAACACCCAGATGGACAACTTTGGACAGTAAAGTGAGTGTTAACTATAGAGTAGTATAGAGTGTAAGTGTTTACTATAAGTAGGTAGAGCTTTGGATGATCTCCTATCTAACAACTAGCACAGAAGTAGCCCGAGAGACAGACTGATTCAAATTTCTGCAGTACTGGAGTAAGGGAGAATAAGTCTACTGAGCTTGGTAGTTCGACTTCAGCAGGTACGTTGTCAGAAGAGTCCAATAGGCAGAATACAAGCAATAACAATAGAAAGTTCATAAGCTAATTGAATATGTATTTCATAGAAAAAATCCACACACCTAACATTCTTTCCAGGAAACATACACAAGAATAATGATCTAGATATTAACTTATGAAATGTTGCCTACAGTAAGTTACTGTTGCGTGTCTTTTTACTGTAGACAAAATGAATTGGAGGCTTTGACTTAATATAATGAAAATCATCTGTATTTTCCTCAGTTGAGAAGCTTCCTTGAGACTTTATATTAATGTTTCATTATATATGAGATGGGAAAGAAATCTACCTGCTTTTCTCTGCCAAGTCTTTTATCAGACGAGAGCATGTATTTCTGCAGTTGTGTGAGAGAATTGCAGATGTTCAGAGCCTGTATCCAGAAGTCACCCTTTTCTTGAGGACCCAACACCAATTTCTGTCATATCCAGCAACAGCTATTTTAATGCTAGCAGGAAGAAGTTAGAAGGTGTCAGAGTGATAATGTGTTGTTTCGGCTCTTGCAGTTGTTTAAGTGTGTGTGAAAAAACCAGCCAAACAAAAATGGTTCTGCACTTCCATCATTGCAGAATCATGCTCTGAGGATTTTGAAGAGAATAAGAACTAGGAGATGAATAAAAATATGGTAAGTTAAACCTTATTTATACCTGGCAAAATCTACCTAGTCTTACTGGTCTTATTCATATTAAGATATATTACTGGCTCTTCACTAGGTTGATCAACGTACCATTTCCTCTTCAGAAAAAAAACCCCAAAACCTAAGTATTTTCAAACTCTGCAAACTACAGGCTATATAGTAAAGTTCTTTCTCTCAGACTTGAAGCACAGGGTGGACAATAACTGTTTTTCTCTGTGGAGCTGTCTGCATAAATGACATTAGAAACATTTCTCATGCTATCTCAGTTTCAGCTGCCTTAGCACTTTGCTGAACTATACACGTACTAATGGAAAGAATCAACTTCATGTGCCTAGCTTGTATTTATTACCTTTTTGTATAGTTCAGAAGTAGCAGCTAATGGGACACTTTATTAATAAATAAATACTGGGGTGGAAGAAGTCACTCATGCTAAAGTCATTCTCACAACCACTTTGTCAAGATGTTGTCAATTTTTGTAGTGTGATTTGAAAATTGATGGAAAAATTGCTTTTACGTGAAGGATATGTTTTTTGTTCTCCCACAAGCAGACACATAGTTTAGGCCTCCTTGTGGTCTTCAAAACATCTGATTTGGTTTGCCAAGCTGTAAATGATGAAGAGTCATGAACTGCTTCACAAGATCAGCCTTCAAGGAAGTGTTGGACACCTTGCAATGAGTAACTTTTATCAGCTGTGCTAGAAAAGCCGATACTGTTTGTACACCAAAAAGTTAGATACTTCAAATCAGTTTAAAACCAGGTGTTGAAGAGCTCTCATGGGACGTTTTGGTGTTTTATACTGAGATTTTCGAAGTGTCCAGGGAAATCAGCATCCAAATAACATGCAATATCAATGCAAACTCTGGAAATATTTCCCTGTATTGGGTTTATGTGGCAAGGTTTTAGTAGCAGAGGAGGCTGCAGGGCTGGATTCTGTGAGGTGACAGCAGAAGCTGTCCCTGTGTTGGACAAAGTCAGTTCCAGCCAGCTCCAGGATTGACGCACCGCTGGCCAAAGATGAGCCAATCAGTGATGTTGGTAGCACCTCTGTGATAACATATTTAAGAAAGGGTAAAAATGCTGTGGAACAACAACTGGGACAGAGGAGTGAGAAAATGTGGGTGCCACAACCCTGCAGACACCAAGGTCAGTGAAGAAGGAGGGAGGGGAGGTGCTCCAGGTGCTGGAGCAGAGATTCCCCTGCAGGCCGTGGTGAGGACCATGGTGACGTAGGTTGTCCCCCTGCAGCCCATGGAGGACCATGGCAAAGCATATTTCCACACTGCAGCCTGTGGAGGACACCACGCCAGAGCAGGTGGATGTGTCCTGAAGGAAGCTGCAGCCTGTGGAGAGCCCATGCTCTAGCAGGTTCCTGGCAGGAACTGCAGCCCATGGAGAGGAGCCCATGCAGGAGCAGGTTTTCTGGCAGGATCTGTGACCCTGTGGGGGACCCACGCTGGAATAAGAAAGGACCCGTGAAAAGGACCCATGCAGGAGCAGTTTGTGAAGAACTGCAGCCCGTGGGAAGGATCCACATTGGAAAAGTTCATGAAGAACTGTATCTCATGGGAGGGATCCCACGCTGGAGCCCAGGAAGATCATGAGGAGCAATGTGAAGCAGAGATGAAGCATTATGAACTGACCGGAACCCCCATTCCCCATCCCCCTGCACCGCTTAGAGGGAGGAGGTAGAAGAGTTGGAAGTGAAGTTGAGCCTGGGAAGAAGCGAGGGATGGGGGGAAGGTATTTTTAGGTTTGTTCTTATTTCTCATTATCTTACTCTGTTTAACTGGTAAGAAATTAAATTAATTTCCCTAAGTTGAGTCTGGTTTTCCTGTGACAGTAATTGCTGAGTGATCTTCCTGTCCTTATCTTGACCCAGGAGCTTTTCGTTGTATTTTCTCCCCCTGTCCTGTTAAGAAGGGTCAGTGATAGAGCAGCTTGGTGGGAACCTGGTGGTCAGTCAAGGTCAAACCCACCACATTCCCTTAGAATTCACTGAAATCCCATTATTAACCTTGTATCTCTCCCACGTATCTCCAGCCACTTCACTGGTTGAGCTAAGCTAGACCCTGCTTGCCCTAGGAGACCATACAGCTGCTGAGAGACAGAGGTGTGACCTTCTCCAGCCTGTGATCCAGCCTGCCCAGGACAGCTCTCCCGCAGCTGCACAAGGAATGCAAGATGACTGTGCTCCCAACTTCAGGTGATTCATGTAATTGTCCAGAGTCAGTGAAGTGAAACTGAACCTCAGTGCTTTCATTTGCACCCCTTGAACTTTCACAGGACACAATATTAGGTGCACATCTGGCACAGTCCCACAAAAGACACCAGCTGCTCCAGCACCTTCAAAGACAGAGAAGAGAGTCCTATGACTGTCATCAACCTTATGTTGATGTCATCAACATATGTCATCAACCTTAGGTTGCAGGCAATGGTGGGATAGCGCCATGCATTTTATTCCACCCATGTATTTTATGCAGTTCTTCCATTAGCTGCACTCTTAAAAGGTGAGTGGGCAACCCCTGCCCTGCCACAAATACACATTTTCTGGTTACTTATCTGCGTGACACTACAGTATTTAATTACACATTCACCTACTGTATGTCAAATAAAATACAATGCCCAGCATCACCAGAAGGGAAGCATAGCACGTCCAAATATTACTATTCATCTACTAGACCAAGAACTGCAGTGCTTGGTTTGTCTGGTGTTTCTGCCACCAACACAATGAACGTGCTGCATTAACATACTATCACTAAAAACATAAGACATCTGATATAATGGGAATGTAACTCATAATCCTAAAACCTGTCCAAGTCTTGATATAATTAAATCATTAAATCTATCTCTGTCTTTCTCTCTCTTTCAGGAGGTACTAAGATGCATACTCACAACTGTGAATATGGTAAGTAAAGAAAAAAAAATTTAAAATTAAATATATATTTTCAAAGACATGTAATGCTGCAAAAGAGAGAATAAATTGCTGATTTATTTTTTTTTTTTTTTTTTTTACAAATGGCTGGGAGTGTTATAATGTATTTGATTTTTTTTTCCAGGGGTAATCTTAGATGTGGACTGAATGAAGTGAAGTCTGTTATCAATCCATAACATCTGCTGCAGTGTCAAGTGATGAAATGGGTGACTCCAGAGCCCAAGACAGCTGGGATGGCTTTCTTAATGCAGTAGGGTATTGTGCAAACAAACAGGCACTGATACCGTCTATGGTTGTCACAATTATTCAAGCTGGTGATACATCTTCCTGTATTAGCTGCTTGAGAAGCCCTATTTCTTTTAAAAGTAAACTACTGTACAACAATCACCCATTCTGGTCTCTAACTCAGTTGAGTGCAAACATAATAAAACATTGGAAATAAAAATAAATTAAAATTTGCCACCAGAGCAATAAAGCATAAAATAAGTATATACGAGCTTGGAAAAAAATCTTCTCACAGTTTATAGAGCTGAGAAATAATGTATACCTTTGTAGTTGAATCTATACTAGCAAGATTATTCTGCATCTCTCTAGTGCCTCCCAGTTACTGGGAAATCTAGTACATTGTTCAGAGAAGTTAAAGATCAAGAGTTAGAAAAGAGAAAAAACAAATACAGATCACTGAGAACATCCCTTTGCCATTGCAGGATAATTACGGGGGTCACTTAGGGGGTTTTAGATTAAGGGCAATTTTAAAATGTTTCAAATATAAGGAAAGAAAACGAATTTAGATTTAGAGTCCTACATATAAACAATTGCCAGCCTTAAGTCAACAAAGCATTTTCTGCTTACAGAGTATATAGGAAAAAAAATGCATAAAACTGCAAGAGACAGATGTTGTTGTTAGAAAAGAGTAAGACTCAGCAATTGGTTTTCATGAAAATCTGAAAATTATGATTTGGGCTTGAATTATGTAATTTATGGACAGAATTTAATTCAATAGTCACTTTCAGTCTCTAAAACCAAGAAACTTGAGAGAGAAATGTACCAATTCAAAGCACCTTTTTAAAAATTATTATTTTTATTTTTCTAAAATGAAATGTTTCAACCTTCAAGCAAATAAAAGCAACATTTGATTTTGGAAATTGAGCTAAAGTTGTGATATTTTAAAGAACAAGGTCACTAGAACTGAAAATAAAATTTTTCATTTGCACTTAATATTTTCATCAACCTAAATATAACATATATGTAAAAAATGGTTTTTAATACATAAACCCCCATATGTTTGGTACGTTTTAAAACCCCATATGTTTAGATGTTTAGACATATGCAACATGTTTTCTTTATTTTAGCTCAGGTATCAAATGAATAATAATATTGAAAAAAATAAATAAAATGTTCACTGAGTACCAAGTGTGAATTCAAGCCCAAAATTTTAGAATCAGATTTTAAGACCAAACTTTATCTGCCTTCCTTCCTTCTTTCTCAGCAAAAAAAAAAAAATCTGACCACTACGGACATGGCATTTAACTCCCTCTTGTACATGTGGGAGAGAGGGCATGCAGACCTGTGGAACTGGTTCCAATCTCACCGTTGCTGATGAGGCTGTGGCGCAGAATGTAGGTTGCAAAACTTAAGGGCTAAAAGGTAAGCAAAAGATGAAAATAGTGTGCTCGGATGCTCTGCCTGGGATATCTGCCACTGCCTCTCTATTGCTCTGAATCAGACCTACACAGATCTTTCTGATTGAGTCCCCTGTCATATCTGCAGGCATCTCAAAAAGATATGTGTTCTAAGAAAGATGGGTTGTTTTTTTTCTTGTTAACTGAAGCTGGTGAATCGTTTTGAGGTTGAAGATTCTCCCTTCTCTTTCCCAAGATGAGAATAAATTACTAAAATGCCAGTTTTATGTTCTCATGCGTTCCTGACTTAATAAAAGTACCTTATTTGCCTAGATGTGTAGTATTGGTTGTTGCTTACCAGGAGGCTGGAAGAACCCAAAGGAAGATGAATAGATTAATAGTGTTAATTTGGTATTATTTGATTCTGCTAGATCTTCTCATCTGATTTCATTTTTCGAAACAATGAGTGGAGAGGGCAATTTTCCAACCTATGACCTTTCAACAAACCTTAAACTGCTCTTGAAACACCAAGGTCATTACACCTACATAGTGTGTGGCGGTTGTCGGAAAAATTCATCGAAGGGCTAGACTGTCTGCCAAGAATCGGGCTGCGTGGCCCAGATCATCTCTTCTCCCTGCCAGGGAGACAGGACTTAACAGTTTTGGCAGTGAGACTTGTAGGGACCATACAAAGCAAATGTTAAGGAACATATTCAGGTCTGCTAGCACAGTTGCCCCAAAACATTTTAACATCCCTGAGTGAGTTTCAGACTGCAAACTACTTAGAAAGTGGAAAAATCTCCATTTTTCTTAAGCAGCAACATTACACTATTGCTAAAGCAATGCATTAGCAAAAAGCAGTGAAGGAAGATGCACAGAACATGCTGGGTCAGGGAGAAGAAGGCATGGCTCCTTGCTAGAGTAACTACAGAGAAGCACAACTCCGTCAGCTCATACATGAGAGAGAAGAAAGTTCTTCTCCAGCAATGCAGAAACAAGGAAGAGCTAGGAGACATCTTCAAGGAGGTGAAGAATGGCTCTCCCAAATGCCAGTGAAATGAAGTACCAACCTTGCCAGCATCAGGAGAACCTGAGGAACTTCTCATGTAGTAAAGACTTCTTCCACAGTGAGGGAATAGCCTTTGTGTGGAGACCTGCAGATAAAAAGAATTAATACGTCTTTATTTTTCTTGTGTTCCTAAAGAAATTAACTTCAGGTGATTGTATACCTCTCTCTCTTTCCATCCCTCATCTTCTTTTCCTTTCAAACACTTTCAATCTTAAAAAAGTGTCAGCCAAATGTGATAGGGAGAAAATTTCAAGTGTGTTGAAATGGTCAAGGTTTCATTGAAACTGGCAGCATGGCAGGAGAGGCCCCATGTGAGACACGTCAATTAGGAAAAAGCAAGATGGAAAAATCAACAGCTGCAGCATGTAAAACTATTAAAATCCATTGACAATACTGTTTCTGAAACCATTTATCTGTTACAGAGACTGAGAACTGAAACCGAGAGTGTTGTAGGTAACTTCCATTATTCACTTCATTCATTCCAACCACTTAAAAAAGACTGAAAGCCTTAAAAACAGAGCCATAACCTGCCTCTTCTGAGTATGTTTCCTACTTCATTTTCAAAGCCAGGCTGTCCTTATGTAAAAACAATAGCTGAGGTAATTCAAGCAGAGATGGAAATACATGCTTTTGCAGTACTTGTCCACTTCTTCTGTTGACATGCCACATGGACCCTTGTAAGCATGTGCTCACACCACAGCTGCTCCCACCTTGAGAAGGTGTGCCATGGACTTTGCCTGTTCATGGTGCAAGAGACTGAAGAAACGGGCTAT
>VYZW01010791.1:5622-29721 GCA_013401315.1 Balaeniceps rex | reverse complement strand
AATGAGTTCTTTCTTTTAAAAAATGCTAACTTGTCTTACATTAGTATTAAAAAAGTAAATTTCCTGACATTCATTTCAAAGCACTGTATTTTGCCTAAAAACTGACATATACAGAAAGTGGAAAAAATATGGATTTAAAACACCTAGAAGAAAAGTGGACTGTTGCATTTAATATCAAACATAACATTATGGGTCTACCTGAAATTGATTTTTTACTACTATTTTTAAAAATTAAGACCCAACACTGAACAGCTTATAGCAGTTTGACTTTACCATGTTTCCCACGTTCTTTTCTGGCCACCAACGTGTAAAAACTATTATGGACCCAGCTTTTCTTTGGGTTTCCTATGTAGTCTTCCTTTGAGACATGGCAAGTTCTGTCTGTCCTCTCCAAACAGGAGTCCAGTGCTGCCATTGCAAATTCCAGGTTTTACTGATATATGTGTCAATAGGAAGCAAGAGGCATGTCCTGTGACTTTATTTGCTGCAATATTACTTGACAACCCCAGTACAGGACAATCGTCTGTTTATACAGGGTTGCCCCTAAAAAAAAAAGGGTATTATTATATTTGTCCTGAGTGGGCATAAATATGGTGTTGTCTTAGAACAAGATCTAAACCTGATGTTTGTATGTTGAGAGAAATAAGATAAAATCTAACCAGTCTCTCCCTTTTGCAGTATTCTTTCTCCTGCTCCGAGGCCTGCTCCCGCCCCTCTCAAACCAGCTGGCAGAAAAAGCAATTCATAAATAGAAATATTTGCCCCTACTTTATAGCAGGGGTCCACTGATGTGCTATGACATTTCAGCTGATCATGAGAGGGAGATATCATTGTCTAGCTGTGTCTAATTGTAAAGCAGCCTTCCTGAACAGTAAATCACCTTAATAGGAATTCAAATGGGCAAAATACAGCTCCCCACAGTGAGAGTAGAACAAAAACCCAAATCCCTCTCTCCCACCAGAAATATAATACTCAGTGGTCACTGGTGACGAGCATTTTCATTCTTCCAGACCATTGTTCCTTTTTGTTCTTACTTCTGGAGCCTCACACTGAAACACTGAACAAAAACCGTAATAAATAAGACCTGATTCAAGAACCATCCTTAGTGCATTTCTAGTCTAGCCAACAAAATTACAACAAAGATAGATTTGGCTGGTGNCCAGGGGAGGCAGGAAGGAGAGAAATAAACGTAAACATTACTTTAAGAGATCTAATGTGCAATATTTATATACAAATAGCAACTAGTGTTACACGCAGTGCTCTCAGGTTTGTGAAATATATCAAAGTACAGCAAATTGGAATGAGTCCTGAGTTTCCATTTACTTTATCTAACCAGATATATCAATTCTTTTTACTCCAGGCTGATAAAGTAGAACTGCAGCAGACAAATGAGCTAGCGGGGCTGACATAATGTGTTGTCACAAAGAAATGCTGGATTAAAAAAAAAAAACAACCGTGACTTTCATCACCTCTGAGGCTCCTACTTTACTCAACCCAAATTAGTTGTTTACTCATTCTTTAGGGAATGTTCAATATTACTGGGAGGTAAGCAAAGAGAAAAGGAGTGTGCTTGTGAAGGGAATTTACTTCCATTTTCTCTTTGGCTTGTAAGTGGCAAAATGGACGGTGTGGCGGCTTGATGCTGGTCCTCTGTGTCATTAGGAACAAAAAGAGACTGGCTTCAACTGCTTAAATTTACAGGTTTTATTCCCTGAATTCAATGATGCCTTGCATGATGCCTCGTTTAAGTAACACAGATATAAAAGGTCTGATTTGAATTATAAAACAGAAGTATGAGAGATGTGCCAGGTGAGAACTAGAAGACCATGGCTCTGGGCTTTGCTGCCAGTGGTAAGGGTGGGAGTATCTTTGACCACTGCCAGCGTGGAAATGGGAGTATAAAATTATAATCCAATTATACAAATTATCATTGTATCTGGCCTTCTCAGAAATTTTTGTATGTTTATTCTTAATTTTTTTTTTCTGAAACTGTCATTAGACCCTTTTTACATAGAGGGAGCTGACTCCCAAAGGGTCACAGTGGAAACCTGGGGCAGGGGCAGAAGTTACGACTACTTTAGGATAGCTGCACAAAATGAATGGCTGGGTCATCTTTTTTCTCTCCTTAAGTACTATGTGCCACATATACAAGTAGGTGAAAACTGATATAGTTCTACTGAGATTAGGACTTTAGAGACAGGAGATATCATTCATTTGTCAGGTGCCTCGCGAGTCAGATATAAAGTAGGTTCCTAAACGGAGCTAGCAGGTGAATGAGAAATATAAAACAAAGACTTATGAACCATGTTCTGATTTTTTTTTTTTTTCAAGCGTAACACAGTTAAAATCAACAGCGGTTTTCTTCAAGGAAAGGTTATTGAATTTGGCAGCAGTCATTTAAATCAAAGTCATCTGCAGTCTGCTGTGGAGTGGCAGTATATCTGAGTAGTCTGCTATAAACTATACCACCCGTCTTAATAGTAGATGCAGAAACCTTCCTGAGAGGTTCTGCTCTGCACTTTCAGGTATTGGTTCTCATGTATTTACATCCATACTTCAGATTTCCTTTCTTCATCTTGCAGCTTTACTGGACCTTCAGAAGAAGATGCTGTTGAGAAGCAAACACTGCAGGTTGTAAAGCAGAGAGATCTTTGTGGTATGTTCCTTAAGCATATTGGTAAACAACACTGAAAGGAATTTTAAAGGAGAGAGAGATTCCCGTGTTTATATGTAGCTCATCGGTGTTTATCTAGGTGCTTCTCCAGGCTGTTATTCATTTCATGGAGTTGCTTAGAGGAATTTAGGGCTCTTGGCTCACTGAATACAATGAACAAATAACAGGAAACACAAGAGGTTTTGTACAAGCCCTGGTCCTCCAGCACAACACTGTAAGATACCCTGCCTTTCACTCAATGACTTCAACTGTCCCTTTTTTGGATTAAAACGACCAGAAATTCCAGCATTGTATTTGGTTTGGGATTGGTTTCACCTGTTGTTATCAATCTAAACCCAGGTAAGCTAGAAATTCTTTGAGAGTCACTAAATAAAATGATGGTTGAGCCTGCACTAATATATAGTAATGTAGATATGTAGCAAAGGTGAAATGGCCTGAGATACCTCCCAGAGGTACCATCTATGTTCATTGCTGAAGGAGCTGGTTTAGGAAAAAAAATCACATTGGTAAAGCCCTACCTTTTCTGAAAGCAAGAGAAGGGGTTTTTTTATGTCAGCTGACATTCAGTCATGCAGAGCCTTAACACGAGTCTGGGACCCTCACCAGAAGCAGGGGCTTGAAGAAATACACCAAACACCATTAAATGCATGATAAAGCCTCAAGCTGGTCAACCTGCTAGCTGCATATCAAATTACCAATTTCCAGCTGACCAATGGCAATGAAAAGCTGCCAAATAACCCCTGTATTGAAATAAGAGGTTCAAACCATCTCAAAGAACAAACAGATCCTCTAAACAAGTCTTGTGCACAGATAACTTGCAAACAAAACAGAGTCTGTGTCCTCCGGTGGATTAATGGCTACAAGTCCTTGCCGTGTTCTCATCACAGCTTTGATTCCGTAGCCTTAAGGAAAACAAAGCTTTCATTGCCTGCAGTGATGTCTGAGATGGTCTGTTTGCTGGTGTAAGGAGTGAAGGATTATGCCCAGAGATGCTTGCTTGCAGACATGTGATTCATCGCAGATCCCTCTTAAAGTTAGCTGGGTAATAAATGTACAAATCCAGATATGATATTAAATAATGGAGTCCAATAAGAAACCAATGAACCTTTGTCTTCACAAATTGCATTTTTGATTGTATCGTTGCAAAAGAACAAGTGTGTTTAGATATAGATAGTCAGGACTATTGATTGTGCAGTCACACCGGGCTAAAAGGTAGATGGTTACGGTATTGTTTGATCTGCAATATTTTGGTGTGAAAAATCTCACTGGAACTAACAGGACAATGACAGTAACACAATACTGCAGCTTGGTTTGGGTAATTGAGTATCCAACCAATAGAGAACCATGAACTCTACTAAAGTTGGTGCTTCCACTGATGAAAAATCACTGAAGCAAAGGGAAACTGAATCAAGGCAAAATCTATTCTTCCATGTAAAAAAATGAAGTCAACATGTCTACTTGGATTGCACATGTGGATTATGACATGTTTATTATGTTGAGCACCAGCTACTCTGCTCATTTTCACTGGTTTTGGTTAAACCGTGTATTTGTGAATATTGGAAACCCTGATGACAAAGACTGATTTTGTCCCCCTAAATTTTCAATGACTATATTCTAAAGTGAACTCTGACATCCTGTGGGCACAAAGAAAATGACAATTATTTAACTACTGGTATTTAAAGAAATGCTTGCTGTCAGAGTTAACAGTATGAGTAGCTCTTGCACAAATATACGTATATATATTTAATATTTTAAAATAGATAGTATACTAACAGGAACTTAATCTTTGCTCTGGGGTAGGAATCTCAGAAACTTTCCAAACAGCACTTTCATTTTTCACAGTTCCCATTTCTGTATGGCATCTTATATCTTATATCTTTTGTCATGTCAGAGAAAGAAAATGTTGGTTTTACAGTGCTAATCTTTTGATTTTTGTCTATAGAAGCAGACTTCATTTCTCCAATTAAGGCAAACTCTTTAAATACTAGAATGCTTTGAGTTGCGGGTTGACCACCTCTCTCATTTTTAATTAACTGAATTCTTCTTAAGGTACTGTGAATAATCATTACCAGCAAACTTGCCATGACACAAACTGTAGGAAACACCGACATCTTGTGGAGAAAAAAATTACTTTTCTCAACTGATGTTACTGTCAAGTACTGAGGACAGACAGCTGTAGTCAAGAATTCAGTAGAGCTACAGAAACCAGAAAGTATAGAATTTCATATATACATAAAATTACCTATAAGCACCTCATATGCTTAAAGTAGAGTGTGTATATACATAAACAAATATGCATGTGTATATAGATGCACACACACACACCAAGAGGAAAAATGGTGCTTCTAATATTTATTCTCTGTTTTTTTTGTTTGTTTTGGGTTTTTTGAAGCAGTTGTTACTGGAACTTTATATTCTGTTAACTTTATGAAATATAGTGAATGGTCTCTGTGATTCTCAATAGGGCTAATTCCAAATTTTCTTCTTTTTTTCTCTTCTTCTGCTGAACAGAAAGAAATGACAGATCCTTTCTCCTTAGAAAGTATAAAAAAAGCAGAACATTGAGCAGAAGCAGGACCATACAACTGAAGGAGCTGGTCTGCTAAATCGATAGGGTATAAAAAAGCACTAAATATTAAAAAGTACCACTAAAAATGTGGTTCACAGCCTGTTCAATATTTCCGTACCTCATATTTCAATCATAAAATATATAAACTAGCATACGCAGCAATTCACTGATGGCACAGCACATGCGGTGTCTGCCCCTCCGTGGCATGGAGCAGCAGCGGCACCTACTGACTACAGCCGTGTCCCAACAGCTAAAAATTCTCTTATTAAACCTCCAGCAGGCTGTCTGAAATGCCTATGCCCCTGCTAGTAGATGCGTGATGGTGAAAAACCTTCATCTGTCTGCTCTTGGTGCCCGCAGAAGCCTATAGCAGGCATGACCTGGTGATGCAGAAGATAGGGGCAGCTGAGCATATTTTATGTGTATTTCAAGAGCAATGGAAATAAGCTCTACCACTAGTTCCAGCCAAGCAATCCCAGCTCCAGAGTCTACACCCTATGCATTGCATGGAAAGGAGGGTTGTCCCCTTCAAAAGGGATGGCAAAACGGAGGGTTAGCTTTTCTTATGTATGATCTGACAAGAAAGTACAGATGTATCAAAAAAAAATCAATATCCAGAAATAGCTAAACTTGTTTTGTCCCAGGAAAAAGCCTTAGTCTCCAAGCCAGTCTTTCTGTTCTCTGAAGTTTGTTTCTTGAGATGTCAGAAAAAAAAAAAATGCAGCTAAAATCTGTGTATCAGGTTATCTCTCACGGAATGATCTTGGCAGATGTAACACTCAAACTTGCAAACCATGTTCCTTTATAAGGTTTAATTTTTTTCTCTCCATGTAACCTTGGAAAGGGAAACTCAGAGTCCACTAAATTTTTAAGGCAATGAGAGATTGAGAGGTCTGGAGTGAAGACAAGCAAAAGGGAAGGGCTGTCAAACATAATGGCAAAAAGACAAACTGTTTCAGGGTATGACCCTGAGATTTATCCATTTTTTTCTTCTTTGCTCTTTTGTGAGGCAACATCACTGCTGTGATTGATGCTCAAAATTTACTGTTTTTGAAACCATACTGTTTCACTGAAGGATGCACAAAATTAAGGCAAAATGGACTTAGTTATTGGATTCACCAGGTCCACCAAGTACATGTTCTTCAGGTAAGGACAGTAGTCCACAACCCGGTGAATTTCAGATAATGCCTAAGAAATAGACTCCTATGTTAATTTATGTGACTATTTATTTTCTTGAGACCTCCTCAGGATGTGGTCTGTGTCAGAGCTTGTAATACAGCTATGTAGTGAGAAGCTCATGAAGATCTTCGGCCAAAATTGCCTCTTGTCTCCATTAGCTGAGTTTTGGAGTAATTTTAGGGCCAGCAGAGAAGCAATGCTGCTGGTTTTCCTCTGGGCTGAACCTGAGGTGCAACTGGTATATGGAAATTCAGGCATGCTGCTGATTCTTCTGTGGTAGGACCATCAGGCAGAAAAAACCACAACCGAGAAATGATCCTTGTGTGGAAGCCTTTCTAAAACGTCCCTCATGTCATAGAGAGCCTAAAAGGTCTCTAGTGGCAGCCTTTGATGAAGGTTACCTGCAAAAATCAAGAGAAATGTGATGAGCCACATCCCCAGAGTATTTTGCAATTCTGGGAAAACCAAGGGGCATTTACACAAGCAGCCTGTGAAGGTTTGCTATGTGCCTCATAGTCTCCAAACTCCTGACACATAATGTGGGTTGCATACAACTTTGATGTCCCAATTTTAGATAAGGAACTGAGAAAATGTGAAAAAGTTTCTTATTGTTTAATGGTGGGACACTTAAAATGGTGCCTTTGTGTGAAGGAGAGTTTTCTTTACAAAGATCCTGGAAAGAGACTGTTTCCTACAAAGTTTTACTCAGTTCAGTTCACCCAATATCTTAGATATTTATTTTATGATGTGGGCTAAAATATTAATTATTTTGGTAAATACTTACATTGGAGATGTCTACATTTGGTGAGATGAATCTCGCTTTAGGTGTCTGGTTAACGTTTGTCATTTAGGTCTTCATTCAGCCATAAGCCATTTGATACCAGCTGTGTCTTGTTCTGGGAGGACCCAGTTCCCCAGATAGTTCTGGGGTTGTGTCCTCCAGCAATGTGCGGCTTTCACAGACACCTTGCAGCATAGAATCATAGAATAGAATCATAGAATGCTTTGGGTTGGAAGGGACCTTTAGAGGTCATCTAGACCAACCCCCCTGCAGTAAGCAGGGACATCATCAACTAGATCAGGTTGCTCACAGCCCCGTCCAACCTGACCTGCAATGTTTCCAGGGATGGGGCCTCCACCACCTCTCTGGGCAACCTGTGCCAGTGCTTCACCACCCTCAGTGTAAAAAATTTTTTCCTTATATCCAGCCTAAATCTCCCCTCCTTTAGTTTAAAACCATCACCCCTTGTCCTGTCACCACAGGCCTTGCTAAAAAGCCTGTCCCCATCTTTCCTATAGGCCCCCTTGAAGCACTGCAAGGCCGCACTAAGGTCTCCCCGCAGCCTTCTCTTCTCCAGGCTGAACAGCCCCAACTCTCTCAGCCTGTCCTCGTAGCAGAGGTGCTCCAGCCCTCGGATCATTTTCATGGCCCTCTTCTGGACCCACTCCAACAGCTCCATGTCCTTCTTGTGCTGAGGGCTCCAGAGCATCTCCAGGGACATTAGATGTTTACACTTAGTTAGTTGAATGGAGCCCTTAAACAACCTCCACAGTCAATAGAGAGGTACTTTCAGAGGACAGTTCAGAAATTTAGCAGATAGGATGACTCAGTCTGACAGATATGATCTAACTGTTGTTACGCAGGTTTACATATTGAGAGTTTGAGGGACCGAGTCCCATGTCAATTAATAATGGGAGAGTTTGGATGGAAGGCAGATTTTTTGTTTGCTAAATATTAAAGAAAAAATAAAGGACTGAGCATAATGACAGTAATACTGAGTCAGACCAAAGATCCTCCTAGCCAACCATCTTGTCTCCAACAGTGGCCAAAGGTAGATACCCACTCCTTACACAGAGGAGTTGAACTAAGTTGTTTATAATACCCACGCAGTACCACACCTTGTGTTATGAGTGTATCTAGGAAGGTGGATAATAAAGAGAGTATAGGAGGTGGGTAAGTGTGTCGTGATATTTTCCCAGATTACTGCCCCAGGCTCCAGTACTCTGTGGTTCTGACACTTCTTGAGCTATAGGAGATGATTTCATGCATAAACAACCAAACTCAAAACAAAACAAAAAAAAAAGCACCCAAAACTCTAAAAAATTGGATTTCTTCTTCCTTTAAATTGTCCAGGTGGTATTTGAACTAATAGGGGAAAAAAAACAAACACAAAAAACCAACAAACAACCAAAAAAACCCCAACAGGATTTCAACGGCATTCGTTCATTCAGGGTAGAATTGGGTAAACACTAAAAAACATTTCTGGCAAACTTTCATTCAGATTTCAAACAGGTGCTTTGTGGTTTTGATTCCTCTTTGCACTGCCGCTCATGCAGAGAAATAATTGGAGAATATTATGGGAAACAGCTGCATTCACATGCAAACAAGGGTATTTGCTCATGAACCCAGGTATTCATTATCACTGTATGGTGAGCGTTCTCCCCAATCCACCAAAGCATTTCTGCATGTGTTTAGTTTACATCAAAGGGATCATTTCTGTTTTAAAGCAAAACATGAATATATTTTGCTGGGTAATGTTGCTTGTGCAACATATCACTTTGTACCAGGAATATTCTTCAGCCATTCCACTAACCTTACTGGGCTAGTAACACAAAGAAAAGAAGACAGATGAGCAACAGATAGTAACCCACTGCAGTCTTAACTGCAGGGAACAGCTTGTGAATCAACAGAGCTGCTAGTTTTATGACCTCTGCTAATTCAAAGAAAAAGGGAAGAGTGTCATCATAAAACAGAAATCCCCTGACCTCAGAAAATCCCCTGCTGCTTCCCTGCACAGACAACACACCAGCCTTCAATGTGATTTATATTCCTCCAATATGAGATGCCTAAAACTTGGTTGTATAAATCTTTGTTAGTCACCTAGGTGGTTTGTACTGTTATAAATCAGCATCTTCCGCAGAGGAAACAGTATGTATTGTTTGAGGGGAAAAAAAACTTTAAGACAATAAATCAAACACCTTTCCTAGAAATATTTGATAGGATAATGCCTAACACTCCATCAGAAACTATGCCTACAATAAAATACATAATCTTACCTGCCTATTCAGGAAGCCTAAGCAGGTCACATTAGCAAGTGCCTGACTTTTTGTCTTATTTACTCTAATTACACATCATTTTGTTTCCCCCCTTATCAACAAACTTACTTGTAAATGAAGGTGTTGTTATCATTAGCGGTTAACTTAACATGTTCTTTCTCTTATGGGATGCCTATGCCTTTGTGGGATGAAAATTTTGGAAAAAAATTTAAATTGTGATTTTTTCTTCAGCTCTTCCTATAATCATGGCAAGTTTTGTGTCCAGTATGTTTCCCTTATTTACATCTCTCTCTCTTCCCAGGAGGAATTAGCACTTAAATACTTAGTCTTAAAGCTATTGGTAAATACAACCACAAAAATAAAGGCGTGAGTTTGACTCAGTTGTCTGAATACAGGTTCTACTACCATTTGAAATAATCTAGGGAAGCCAGCAAGTCTACATGGGTTTGCATGCTGAACACAAACCTAGGGGAGAGAGAAGTATTCTTGTAGATGCCAACTAGGACATCCCAGGATACCCAGATACGTGGTAGATACTACATTTATGAAATGGGATCCTAACCAACGCATGTATACATGTGAAAGAAAAGAATAGGAGGATAGTGTACCCCTTAAGATATCAGGAAAATGCTAAATATGCTATGTACGTCCTTTGCAGGAGGGAAAGCTAGATTTTTGCAGAATTCAGGGTACTGCATGAGGTGTTGAAGGTATACCTGTTGTCAAATCTTATAAAGAAATGTGTTCTTGGTATCCCTTCCACTGTAATCAATGGAAGGAAGTAAGTATCCCGAAGGATAGTCTGGTTTAGGAGATCATTTTAGGTGTTCAAGATTTTTAGGAGGTATTGCCCATTGGAACTGCTCAAACTTGACTTCTACAGTAGAGTCTCACAGGAACTTAGACTGCTAATTTACATGAATTTGGCTCAGCTAAGGTGGGATTAAGCCAAAATTAAGGGCTCTTATCTAAGTGCCATCTGAGAAACCACAGCCACTGAAGCATCCACAGAAACATGACCAATGTGATAACTGACCTTTGAGAGACCGGTGCTCACCAGAGCACCAGTAGCAGTCCAGGCAAAACACCCTGGAATATTTCAACTGGCACTAGATGCTCTTGTGTTGGCAACTGAATTAAGTTCTTAAGACACCTGCATTTAGAGTCTATGTGTGGATGTTTACTGGCTTTCTGGGTGTCCAACGTCCATTATAGCTGATGAAGATTTGGTCAATATCATCAAAGGAGCCTACGGAGTGACTCAGTTTACCCTACTGTGGATACTACTTTGTGTAGAAACACCTGCATGTAGACACCAAGACCTCAAGTCAGTTGCTGAAACAAAAGCATATTAAAAAACTTCTGGTATTCAAAACCTCAACATGGCAGATGCCACAGGCTCTTTGCATGCAGGAACCCTCCTGAAGCAGGAGCTGGAGACAGCACACTCTCGGACACCCTCCGACTGTGATACTTAACACCTACATTTAGGCAAAACATTTCAATTACGTGCTTAAATTTAGACAATGGTAATGTTCCCAAAAGACACAATAATTGTTATATGAGGAGGAGTGTTTGGTCATCATCTGCTGGGATTTTTATAGGCACTTCGAGGGAGAAGACTTGGAAGAACTCACACATAGCAGTTAGCATCTCTACTTCTGCAAAATTTTGAGAGGAAAAAATTATTCCAATGACTCCTTCTTAAACACATTGGTCACCCCATCTCTAAAGAAATTTATTCAGTGTAAAAAAGACAGCAGTTTGTTTTGACGCTCAGTAAAAGACGTTGGTGTACTACTATTGTATTACTGTTTACTTGACCTTTCTCTGTCAGTTTATTATGCACAGTTATAGACTCCTCCAGCAACGCTTTTGGAATAGCTAAATGTTGTTAGTGAAATAAACTTCAGTCAATAATTGAAATATTTTCACATTGAAGTGCTCTTTAGACAATAAATTAAAAATAAACTTTTGAGCATGGAAGAGAGATCCTAAATGCATGGGAGTTTGTGTGTGTGGTGGTGTTTTGGGTTTTTTTTTAATATTGTTATTGCTTATTGAAAAATACAGTTCAGGGACAGCTGAAACTCTATGCATTTGTGTCAGATTTTTCACATAACTTCAGCCATGGAAATTGCTGGCCTTGTGGAAAAGATATGTTGTGGTGCTGAAACAACTGTTGATATCCAGATTTAACTGCTATTAGATATCCAAAATGAAGAGCTGGAGAAAAACCGGCTCCAGCCCTTCCTATTGCTGTTCTGCAGTTGCACAACCATGTGCCTTAGCCGCTGGGTTGCTGTGATCTCTCGCCATAAACAGAAAGTTATTTATGCAATTTACAGGGAATATCCTACACCCCAAATACTTCCCATTTTAACAGTTTGTCTGCTGTATTCTGGAATTAAGAGCCCGAGGTTCTAGATTTTCCCCTGAATTAGGGAGGGAGAAGGTATCGTTCCCCTCAGGACAGATCTGATTGGCTTTGTGGCATCTAGAGCTAAAGTTAATTAAAGTTTGGTTTCCATTCCTTGTCTTATATGAAGCAATCTTTTCAGTTAAACAGCTTGTCTCTAAATAACACCTGTGATTTTCATCTACAGCTGTGGTGCAGAATGTTGCAGGATTTCCATGATAATGTTGACTTTGACAGATATAAATGTTGAATTTGATGGATATACTTTAATTTTGGAAGCCAGTTTACGAGATGAGTGGTGCCTTAAGTCTTTGATATGACCAGTGCTTTAAAACATGACAGACTTCAATATGAATAATATCCCAGAAGACTGGAAACAACTTGAGATATCATCACCTTCAAAGCAGCATCAACTGTAACTATCTAGTTCTTGATAGATGATTGTTTAACCTGATCTTAAAAGCCATCTGTGAAGGAGATTTCATGTCAACGACTTATTGTGATTTCTCATTAGAAAACTTTCCCTAATATGTAAGTTAGATCTTCCTTGTTTCTTGTCCTATTCCTAGTGATCAGAGAGCACAAATTGCTCCTTTTGTCTTCGAAATATTTTTAGTCACATTTTTAAGCACCTCTTTTTCTATGACAATAACTACATCTTGCCTTTCTCCCCAGTTGGGGCAAAATTTTTAGAATTTTGCCTGGCTTGGACTTTCCAAAATACTCATCTGCTATGGTGAGCACTTTGGTGAGCATCATCCATTCACAAAGATGCAACTAGCCAAACGTTAATGAGAGCTGACAAAAATTTTCCTCTGAAAATTGAGTAATGTGCTGTTTCCTGCAGTATGGAATTACTTTTGGTCAAAATTCATGAAATGTTATTAATTATTCAACGCATTATATTTTATTATGCAATATTATATTATATTAATTATGTATATGTATATGATATCATTTTATAATAATATATTGTGGACAAGAATTAATGAAAAATAATTTTTTTTTTAACTTCCTGGTGGTAACAGATTGGTAACAGAGTGGTAATACTGCTTTTAAAGACAAGTCATGATGAAAAGATCTAGTGTCGTTCAGATAGTGGAGTGTTCAGAAACTTATTTATATCTTCAAAACAGCCAGTATCTTTAGTTTACCTACATCTTTCCAGAGCAATGAGATGCTCCTTCCAGCAGATGGTGATAGAGAACTTCCAAAAAGAGACAACCGTGGGCTTCCCTTCCCTTGTCTTTGTGGTTTTGTGCACAAAAGCAGAATCTGACCCCAAATCAGCATCAAAATAAACAGAACATTTGTTTAGCGGTCTCATAATGGGACAGCTTGTTGGTTTGTGAACTATTTTATTCTTCCTCTAGGATTTTGGTTTTGTTCCCTGGAAGTTCAGTTTTACAACATAATCTGGAAGGAAATATGAAGCTGTAATTATTATTATGCTGAACAATTTTTGTCCTAGGTCCTCAACTTTGTTTTTGGGAAACATTCCACCCTCCTCTCCTTCTTCTCCTCTGAGATGGTCAGATGCTGTAGGTCAGCAATTTCTTCATTTCATTTTAGTTTGAATTCAGAGTGTGTTACAGAAGTGCTGTCTTTGGCCTTAGTCCCAGTCTTCATGTAGCATACTTCTAAATAACTGAAATAAACATCTAGAAGTTTCAAATATGTAAGAATGAGAGAATAAGATTTAGTAATGCAAAATTCTGTAGCCATATCAAATAAACCAGTAATGTTTTGTAGGGAAAAATGTGAATTTTGGACATGTCATATTTCACAAGGAGGAAAAAAAGAAAAAAAAAAAAGAAAGATCATAAAAAATTCCACTCTTTCTTCAGCAAATGCTCTAAAATGAAAATATATTTACACATAGGATGAAACGGGGTTTTGATAATTCAGCCATGTCTACCAATCTCCTTAGAATTTACAGGAAAAAAAATCAAAAGAGTTTATGAGCTTTAGAGGAATCATTTAGGTTTTCATGAGCTCAAATTTTGATAAATGCATCTGAGATCACCTCTTAGACATTTGACTAGATAACTTGAAAACTGTCTGCCAGAAGTAATGTGCCTATAGGTGACATACAAGTACCAGTGATATAGTCTAATGATTACAGCACTGATGAGGATGGTGGGAAAATATGGGCTGAACCTGAAAAATCTAGTGAATCTATTTCACTCATATCTTAAAGTCACATCAGAACAAGACATAGTTGACTGCAGTGAGTGTGCATGTCCTGGCCAAAGTATCAATTCTGCCCTTCTAGTGTTGTACTCACATGGAAATGATTATGTCTGTCTGCCTTTTGTCATTGGTCATAATGTTGAGAAGGTATTAGGTTCTCATAAACTTTCAAAGGTCTGTTTCTGAACTTGTATAAAATCATCACTGTGAAAGAAAGGTGTAAGTTACTGTTGTTCACTGTAATAGAATGAATTGAGAAACATGATGGATTTTTAGTTTGCTTTTCTGAAAAAATTAACTGAAAACTATTTCATCTTTGTGCAGATTTTCCTTAGAAACCTAGATTATTTTACTCCCACTGAAATAACTTCAGTAATCTTATCCCAAATCACTGTGATTTAGAAAAGATTATGGGAATACTTCAAAACAAAGATAAGATCAAAATAAGATCAAACCAAAATGTCATAGTTTACCAGCCAAGCAAAAATGCTTTACTTAAGGTCAGTCTAACACTAATCTCAATGTGCCTGAGCTCACCTTTTAGGATTATAGGAACAGTTTTTCATTGCCCCGACCTTCACTTCTTATTATTGGATAGACTTACTAGCAAAATTATATCTCCTAGGTGCTGCTATATTTGTGTCTCTGAGGACAATGGCAGAGCATGATAGAAGAAAAAAGGTTTGATGGGAAAATGTTGACCAGTCATACCTCTGGTATACTTTTTCTTGATATTTTTTTAAAGTCGTCTTAATCTTATTTGCCTCCAGTAGTTTGGACATGAGGTTCTAATTCATGGGGTCTGTAAGGGTGAGAATATACTGACCATGATTCCAAAGCAGGCTGAGAGTTGCCAGGAAATGATTTAGCATAATTTTGAAGTGAGTACTAAAGGCCAGGCTAAACTAGTTGAAAAACTTTCATGAGCAAAACCTGCACGAAATTAAAAAAGCTATTTCGCATACCTGAGCAGATTTGGAGAGTGCTTTCAGATTTCCACCCTGAATTATCAACTTCATATTTGTTCTGATAAAAACCCAGACCAAACATTCTGTTGTATTGTCCAGGGCTTTAACCACAGCCTTCCGTCTTACAAGCTGCCCAAGTGATAGGAGACCACTATTGGGGGTGAAAAATGTGATGATCTCCCTGCTCTGAACATCTTCATTCTCTTCCAAATTACCATAGGAACATTAATTTGATTGTGTACTTCCTACAGCACTGTTAATTAGTTATCTCATATTAATTATAGTAATTACATACACACCTATCTATAGGACTATTAGGCAGTTCATAGGAAAAAAATGTGAACCAAGATGTTCTTGATGCAAAGCAGCTAATCAGCTAACAGCTGCTGTTGGTCCCAGAGTTGCTAGTTAACACTTGAAATACTGAACAAAGGGATACTTTCAAAATTCCAGCTAATAAAAACCTTTTCAAGTTATTGCTAAACAAATGTCTTCTGTCTGTGTGCTTCCCTTCATCTGGTAACATAACCAGGGATCAGAATTGAATACTAATATGACTAAACAGCAGTACGAGAATCGTCAAAGGGATGTCATGAGGACATATTACCAGGGAACAAACAGAATATGTTTTAGCAGAGAAAATGCAGTCTTTGCAAATCTAGGTCAATAAACTTACTTTTAAAACTATAACATATGTGCTAAAGTGGTTTACCTGCAGTCTATGGGTAGTTCTCCCCTGAGAATCATTTCTGTCCTTGCGATGTTTTTTATACGCTGGGGTGGGTCATAGGAAGAGAAAGTCATCCTTCCACGTGAGCCATCAAATGAAGTCCCCAGAACAGGATTTTCATCAATGGGCTGGAAAGCAGCGCATCCGGCTAATGTGTGGCTCACAGGGGTGCCCCCAAACTGGCATTCAGAGGGTGACTTTCCTCCCCACTAGACATGAAATGCATTCTTTGTTTCAGATAAGAATCTACCAAAAATTATGGACTTTGTCCAGTTTTACATCTCTGTTCTGTGCTGTGTGCGGTGGCCACAATGACAGATATGGTTCCTGTTCCTTCATGTATTCTACAAAGAAGGCCTGGTACAAGAATAATGCATTCTACTTCTGTAAAATTCATAGTCGTCAGCACTCACTGCCTGTGGTGCTTGCAATTACCAGGCACTCGATGACAGACTCACTGATTTTAAGATCAGAAGAAACCATTAGATCATCTACTCTGACTTCCTCTGAATTGCCGGCCAGCAAGTTCCACCTGCGGACTCTTGTATCGATCCCATCAATCAGCTCTCCCACAAAAGCATTAACACAGCACTGAAACCCATGAGGATACCACATCCATTTTTCTCTTTTTTTTCACCAAAATCTACTCACCTCCACTGCCACAAATGTTAAGCTTCAACTTCCACTCTTTGGTTCTGGTTCTGCTCCCTCTGCTGTTTTACAGCCTCCCATCACACCCCATCTTTCCTTCCTGTGAAAGACATGAACCAGAGTCATTTCATCTCTATATTTTCACAGCATCGAATCTCTACTGGAAGGCTTTTTCTGTAACCCTTTTAATTTTTGTGGCTCTTTTCCTTCTTACAAGGTAATTAAATTGTTTGTGTAAACAAATTGAATCCCCTGCTTTGCTTTCTATGCAAATCAGAGCTCTACCATGATGGAAATTATATTTATACTTATCACTAAATTCATCACACAGCTTCTAGCCTGGAAGCTGCATTGCCTTCCCACTCTCAAGCAGTTGCTGCATTGCCACTATTGCAGACCTTTATTTTTGTGTATTCTCTTGACAGATCTGACGAGAATTATGCATATAAAAAGAAACGTGTAGTGTTTGAGGTAAAAAAAGACCACAAAATTGGTTAAGGAAATGCAAAATTGTTTGATTACACCCAGGTCCAAGGCCCAAGTAAATATCCTGGTCGAGTTCCACTGGCTGTTGAGGAAAGTTAGGCCAACACACCTTCAGCTGGATCAGAAGTCTACAGTTATTTTGGGGTCTAAATCTGGGTCTAAACCTGCAATAAGTCCAAATTTTCCTAGGTGAAGAAGTGACAGGAATGACCAATGTTTGGCATCCAGGTCCACAACTTTACCAGTTCCCCCTGAGTTTTGGAAAATGTTACAACTTTCTGACTGATGGTCAAGAACAATTTGTCCTCCTGACTGTATGTCGTGGTTTAGCCCCACTCGGCAACTAAGCACCACGCAGCCGCTCGCTCACCCTCCCCCTCCCCGGTGGGATGGGGGAGAGAATCGGAAGGGCAAGAGTAAGAAAACCCACGGGTTGAGATAAGAACAGTTTAATAATTGAAATAAAATAATAATAATAGTAATAATAATGATAATAATAATAATAATAATTGTAATAAAAAGGAGAACGAGAGAGACAAACAAAACCCAGGGAAAAGAAAACAAGTGATGCAACCGCTCACCACCCACCGACCGACACCCAGCCAGTCCCCGAGCAGGGATCGCTGCCCCCCAGCTAACTCCCCTCGGTTTATATACTGAGCATGACGTCATATGGTATGGAATAGCCCTTTGGTCAATTTGGATCAACTATCTTGGGCCGTGCCCCCTCCCAACTTCTTGTGCACCTGGCAGAGCATGGGAAGCTGAAAAAGAAAGTCCTTGACTAGTCTAAGCATTACTTAGCAACAACTAAAACATCAGTGTGTTATCAGCATTCTTCTCATGCTAAATCCAAAACACAGCACTATGCTAGCTACTAGGAAGAAAAGTAACTCTAACTCAGCTGAAACCAGGACACTGTATTAGTTGTTTGTTGTAATTTAAACCATTCTAGTTGCTCTTCTGAGAAGCAGAAAAATACTATGATAATTTGATGGTCACCAATTTTCAAAGCAACCCATGAGCTGATATTTACTGTTCAAAAAATACTCAGAGAATGCATCAGAGGAACAAATTTTCTAAATAGCTCTGAATGGTATTGGTCAAGTTACACACTGTATTGGGTTTGCATGGCAAGGTTTTGGTAGCGGGGGGGCACTACAGGGGTGGCTTCTGTGAGAAGCTGCTAGAAGCTTCCCCTATGTCTGATAGAGCCAATGCCAGCCGGCCCCAAGACAGACCCGCCCCTGGCCAAGGCTGAGCCCATCAGCGATGGTGGTAGCGCCTCTGGGATAATGTATTTAAGAAGAAGGAAAAAAACCAACCAGGGACACAAACTGCAGCTGGAGTGAGGAGTGAGAATATGTGAGAGAAACAACTCTGCAGACACCAAGGTCAGTGAAGAAGGAGGGGGAGGAGGTGCTCCAGGCACCGGAGCAGAGATTCCCCTGCAGCCTGTGGTGAAGACCATGGTGAGGCAGGCTGTCCCCCTGCAGCCCATGGAGGTCCATGGTGGAGCAGATATCCACCTGCAGCCCTGGAGGACCCCACGCCGGAGCAGGTGGATGCTCAAATGAGGCTGTGACCCCGAGGGAAGCCCACGCTGGAGCAGGCTCCTGGCAAGACCAGGACCCATGGAGAGAGAGGAGCCCACGCTGGAGCAGGTTTTCTGGCAGGACTTGTGACCCCATGGGGGACCCATGCTGAGCAGTCTGCTCCGGAAGGACAGCACCCCATGGAAGGGACCCATGCTGGAGCAGTTCATGAAGAACTGCAGCCTGTGGGAAGAACCCACATTGGAGAAGTTTGTGGAGGACTGTCTCCCATGGGAGGGACCCCATGCTGGAGCAGGGGAAGAGTGTGAGGAGTCCTCCCCCTGAGGAGGAAGGAGCAGCAGAGACAACATGTGATGAACTGACCACAACCCCCATTCCCCATTCCTCATTCCCCTGCACCGCTCAGGGGGAGGAGGGAGAGAAAATCGGGAGTGAAGTTGAGCCTGGGAAGAAGGGAGGGGTGGGGGGAAGGTGTCTTGAGATTTATTTTTTATTTCTCATTATCCTACTCGGTTTTGATTGGTAATAAATTAAACTGATTTTCCCCAAGTCGAGTCTGTTTTGTCCGTGACGGTAATTGCTGAGTGATCTCTCCCTGTCCTTATCTCAACCCACGAGCTTTTTGTTATATTTTCTCTCCCCTGTCCAGTTGAGAAGGGGAATGATAGAGCAGTTTTGGTGGGCACTTAGCATCCAGCCAGGGTCAACCCACCATACACACTTTGGTTTAATAACTTTTGAAAGCCTAATCAGCAGCATTATCCTAGCCTAGCTATTACTATTATTATTTAAAAAAAAAAAAAGTCCTTTAGGAAAAGAAAAGCCTTTAACTTGTACTGTTTTGGAAAGCAAAACCACTGATTACAAGGGAAGTAAGAGGGAAGAACAGGGAAATTCCAACAAGAATCTACAGGGCAGACAAATGTTGTTTGATCTGGGTTTTCTACTCTTTGAAGACATCTGTTTCTCTCCCCTGAACAGGAAGAAGTTCAGAGTGATTTCAGTCCCATTTTATGTACATACCACAGTTACAGGCTGAAATGTAGGTGGGGTGAAATCTGAGCTAAAAAGATGCATAGGGCTGTTTACACGCCATCAATTTCTCTCATTCCTTTTCAAAGCCTGTCCTCATTAAGAAAACTTTATTTAAGTAAAATACATTTAGGTATTATTCTGGAGCCATAACCGTTATCTTTAGCAAAATTAATAGCAACCTTAACCAGGAAATCTTTCAGAAATGCAACCAGGGGTATATGAGCCTTTTAATTGCTCATACTGGAGAATGACTAATGCGATTGAATGAATGCAGATGTAAAGTAGGCTGCGGGCACCATGCCTGCAGCACAGTTCATGTCATGTGAACTAACTGCCAATCAAAGAGGGGATGGATTTAGGAGGCTGCATTGGAGAAAAATATAATTTCATGTCGTTCTCTGTAAGTAAAAATTAAGACCAAGCTTGTGAAGGTTACTGAACTGTAGGGAGATTGAAAGAGTGTTAGAAAACAAACTTTCGAGAAAACTGTTTTCTATTAACTTTTTCTAAGTTTATTAATTGTAGCATACCCCTGTCATATTAGGTGACCAAGGTAGGCTTCACTGACCTTGCCTCAGATGTCTGTAGTAAAAGGAGAATAGTGGCTACAAGAGTTAGCATCATCAACGGTCAAGGTGAAGCTGCAGACAACAGAAAGATTTCTGGTTAAATATAAAAAAAAGTTAAGTAGTTTAAAATTCCATATTATTCTCACTGCAAAATTGCACTAGTATCCAATGTTGTCTGAGGATTTTGACAAAACCAGGTTTGTAGGCAGAAGTACTCCCTCATACTACATCCGTTGATATACTTGAGAGAAACAGATGGTCTTTTGAATATAAAGATCTGAAGAATAACATGTGTGCCCAGCAGTTATTCTATTTTCTATGAGCATGTCAGCTGGAGAAACTATAAGATAAGTTTATGACCTATATCCCTACAGGATATAAGCTTCTCCCTATAAGATTTGCATCATAAAGTTTCTGCAAAGAGATCAACTATGAATTTTATCCAGAGGTATAAAAACATCGGTGGTGAAGTGGTATGAAAACCCCAGGTAATTTCAGTGTATTGCATTACATAAATACTGTTCTTAAACAGCAAAGTTTAGGTGAAGGTTGCCTCTGAATACACTAAAAAGCCACTGCAGGAGTTAATATCCCACCTAACGTATTCTGAGATTTTAACTGGTGTTTAGATGGTGCTAAACATCCATATGAGAGTTAATCCTCACCCATAAGCAAACCTGTGGACTTTCAATAAAGTTTTGATTGATTGAGAGCATCTGAAGTCAAGGATTATTTCTGAGAAATCTAGGATTCTTTGATGATGATGATTTTAGGTAGATTTATTAGATGTTGAAATAGTCGTTACCAAAAGCAAGAAGTTGTAAAACCTTTTTCAACAAGCAAGTAATCTTCTGATACTCAGCCATTTTCTTCCAAAAGAGTAGTCGCGGCTTTCCTACTAAAGGACAAAATTTTTCACCTTCCATACAAATGGAACAGGAAAGAAATGGGTGAAAAAAAATTTCTGTTCTGTTCTCCCATCTATCACTGACTTCCTTTATATTTCAAGGCAAGTCTCTTGACCACACACACCTTTTTTTCTGATAAAAAAATAACCGACATACTTTGCAACAAGATACGAGGCAGCTTGACTTAAGCCAATGCCTTGTCTTTATCCCGCGATTCCCCAGACACACCTGACCACGACTCTTGAGTAACCTCTCACTCAGGCACCCACATCTAGCAACCTCCCTTCTCAGTCAATGAGAAACTTTTCAATGAGTAAACTGACATTATGACATTCGCCAAATTTCAATTTTGTTCAGTCAATTAGCAGTAGCTTCAATCTTGTATTTCAATCGATTAGGCTAAAATTACAATCGTGAATTTCCATCCTGGAGGGTATAAAAGCCCTCAGACACTGAGTGTACGTGTATCATGCATCTCTCCAGACTGAGTTGCTGTAGCTAATACACTAAAGAAAAGGTTATGTGAGGCAAACTGAATTTAAAAAAAAAAAAAAATTGAAGACAGAAAAGTTAAATAGGTTGCTTTAAANGTGAATGTCTTTCTGTAAGTGGCTTCTTGCAGATATTAAATGTAACAAATACAGCAGGGAGTGCTTTTGAAATAGCTGATGAATTGAAACAGTGGGAAGAAAAAGGAATAGGAATGGGATGGGGGATAAGATACTTCAGACTTAATATATTGCAGACAGAGAGATAATTCTATGGGCCAAAAATATCAAGCCACAGATGAGCTTTTTGCTTCATAGAATGCAGAACTCCATCCTCGAAACAAACAAAAAAGCAGTCTTTGTAATTTTACATATTTTATTTTACTTTTTCACATGAAAACCAAACCCCACTTGCAACTGTTTTAAAAAAGCAGGAGAGACTGTAAACTATGCAAAGGGAATGTTGTCTGCTGTGGAATCCTGGATTTAAGAGAATAAACAATAACCCCAGGACCAAAGCCACTGGACAAAAACCATTCCCAAAGCTTTGTTCTTGTTTAAGCAGTATGGAATGTTTCCATTCATTGGGGAAACTTCCTAGCACAGTTCTGTGCCCTTCCAACCCAACCAGAAGGAGACAGGGATGGCTAGAAATTTTTCAAACTTCCATTATGGAATACAGAGACAGAAAGTAGTTTAACTGGCTTTAGAAGTTGATGAGGCTTAAAAAATCAGCCTAGGTTTCTTTTGCTTTCAAAAGTACCCTTCATTCTTAAGAATAAATAGGAGCATACTTTAGTGTAAGAATAGGAGCGCGTTGATCTTGCCACCACCCTGCTGTTCTGATGTAGATCCACAGTTTACATAGTTTAAATAGAGTTTAAACTCAGTTTGAAGTTCCTTTGGGATTGATCCAAAAAGAAAGGAGAACAAATTGACAAAGACAGCAGCTTAAAAAATCATTCAAAAAAGTTCAGATATCCCTATCTACTAAAACATTTTCACATGGTATTATTAGTGTTAGTGTTAGTGTTAGTGTCAGTGTTAGTATCACTGTTAGTGTTGTTTTGTTTGGTTTTTTCCCAACATTCTGCTGCTCATCTGTGCCTCTTGACTTAATAGTAGTGAACAACATAAATGAACTTCTCCTTACAGGGAGATTATAACAAGACCCTGAAGAAGCATTTCAGGTATTTATGAACCGAAGGAAATTCCAGGTAGTTACAAACCTTGAAAAATTGTTTTCCCAGATTTCTACCATACTGAGGCTGGATGAAAATTACTTTTGAATCTAGCCACACTGGCTGTTTTTATATGACCTTTCATCTCAGAAAATGATCAGTACATCCTTATTGTAGGTACTTCAGAGTATGTGTGTGGTTACAAAAGATGGGTTCATATGATGAGCTCAGATAGCTGAACTGCATGTGTCTGGAACCATCATCACGTCATTGTGAAAAAGTGCAAAACTTGTCTTCGATCCATAGGAATCACAAAATCAGGGCGGGGTAAAGGACTAGATTTTGACAGGCCACCTCGTTTACCCACTTGCCAATGCAGTGCTGACCCCTACAGCCAAACTGTCTGCCAAGTGATTGCTTGCTGTTGGCTTTTACAGGTTTTCGTGACAAATAAAAGGAAAAGCATATTGTATTTTTAAGTCCAGATGTAGCACTTTCCGAGTGGTATATGTAAGTCCTAAAAAGGAACAGGATATAACCGTGGAAAAGTTTCTGGTTTGGTTTGGACAAAGATTTTTTTTCTTACAATTTTATTCAAGGTTTCTTTTATTTTCACAAAAGATTCTGTCTTAATGACCAAGATAGTAAAAATCATCTATTTCTTCTTGGGAATTATTCAGCTCAGTTTTACAAAAGTGTGGAGGAACAAAATTGTTAATTGAGATCTTAATATGATTAAACATAATCACATAACTACAATGAAAAATGCCATTTCTGAAACTCTTGGAGAAGAGCACATCCTCAGATCAACACTATTTTTTGACAATGCAGGTCCAGATTTTCAGCTTACATATAATGGGGCCATTCCCTCGAAGTTGATGGATCTTCTCTAATTTCCACCCATAAAAAAAGATGGATCTTCTCTAATTTCCACCCTTTTTCCTCCTGTCTTCTTGGGTCACAGAAATAATTTCCTTTTTAGAGCATACCTTTCCTGTTCAAATGGTTTCACATGCTCTGTCTCACCCATCTTACCATTAGCCATTACAGGCACTTTCAGTGCGTGGGTGGGTTGCGTGCCTAGTGTTCATCTGTTAATATTCACACTGTCTTCTGTGGTGTTCCTGCCATGTTGCTAAAATCTGCTTTGAATTCCATTAATTTCAGCTTATATTTGGAGGTGTTTTTCAGTTGTGTCTATCCTCTATAAAAATAATGCTGTATTTCATTCTGTGGTTGCCGCACAGGCCCTTTGTGCTGCAGATTATGGCAATGGAGTTTGCAGTCTGTTCAGCTCCTGGATGAAAGCACTATACACTGCTTGTTTACTCAGGACCTGGCTCTTTAGGTGACATCCTGACTCCAAGGAAGGCAGATAAGGCTTTTTTTCCATTTGCTTTAGCAGAGATGGATTTTCTCCATTCATTTGCTTAAGT
>VYZW01010789.1:0-27083 GCA_013401315.1 Balaeniceps rex | reverse complement strand
CATGTTACTGCTTGAAACACCCTACACAGATTTTCAAGAAGCTATCAACTAGATCCTTCACCTTTGGTTCTTAAAGATACAAAGTTATCTGAGTAAGAGGGAATTTCATGACCAATAATAGGTTAAAGGGTGGAAATAAAAAGTAGACTTAAATATTCTCTTACTAAAATGGGGAAGGTAATGTAGTTATCCCACAAGCTGGGTTCTTGGATCCATGTAACTTAAATACTGATATAATTTAGGATAAGAGGTGAACAGCAAGATCATTAAATTTGGTGCTGTTATATAGCTCTTCAGCTTGACCAAAACGGAAATTGACTGAAACTGCAGTAAGATTTCACAGTACAGAGCAGCCAATAAGAAAGCAGATGAAATTCAATGTCAATAAATATAAAATAATGTGCTTGAAGGGAAAGATCAACTCTGAATTTGCAGACAATAGGTACTAAATCAGGTATAAACACCCAGGAAAGAGGCTTTTTTACAGGCCATTTTACATATCCGATGGTCAAATGCAGATCAAAAATAAAATTGGAAATTGTAAAAAGAGGGTAAACAGTAAAATGGTAAATCAAATTATGACACTGAACAGTTCTACAGTACACCTATATTTTGAATGATGCATACAGTCCTGATTCTTTCTTCTCAGCAAAGATGTCAAAAAAGGACAACAAAGGATGGTCCTAAATGTTCAGAGTAGAAAATGACTGAAATGAGGTATGATACAGACACATGAAATCAGGAAATACATAATTAAGTAAAAGGATTACATGCAATTCAAAATTAAGCCATAGATTTCATTTTCATAGGATGTTCTGCTTTCCACAAATATGAGTGAATTAAAAATTCTTGGGGAAAAATCTGCAGGAGATACTAAATCCATGATGCAAATTTAACCTTTTGTGTAGGAACCTCCTAAACATCAGGCTACTGGCATTTTGGAGGATTTTTGGCAGACAAGTATCACCTTATTCTTGCCCCATTTTCTTATAGTTTTTCCATAAGCATCTTTCCTGGCCACAGTCAGAGGCAGGACATTGGACTAGATGGACCATTATTATGACCTCCATTCTTATGGAGCCTATTTATATGTAGTTACTGTTACTTTTTCTCCTCCTTTTTATCTAACTTCTTGAAAATCTGTTCTGGTGATATCATAATTTCCTTTTTCTGTATATTATCTAATAGCTGTTGTATTTTGACAATAGCTATCATAAAAATGACTGAAGACACAGGTGTAATTTTCGTGTAGTTAATCAAGACCCTAATACTGGGATAGATGAAGAATTAGGGGAATTTCCATTAATATATATGCTGTAATTAAACTTCAAAGACCATTGTCTTTAAGTGACCTAAGGAATCACATCCATTGTCTTCAAGAGAACTACCTATGAGTTTAAAACACACGACCTGTATGTGCTACTTATTACATCCTATATTGAATTTATTTTTTTCTCATATCATATTGAATACTGAATACAATCTCTTTGAACTGGAGAGTGTCTAAAGTTGCTATCATATAATACTTCTGGTATTTTGAACTAGGGTTTGTATCTCAAGCTACTCATAGGCATTTCAAAATCAAGAAGCACCTGCAATGTAGTTAATGGAGTGCTGAACTATTTTCTGTTTTGGGGCAGATACAGAAAAATAAAGAGGCTGAAATTATCTAAAATGGAACCCACATAAAACATAAATCCAGAAGACCACATCTGAAGCCCATAAACCTGCTTCTCAACATTTGGCCTAGCACTACAGATGCCTTAAATGTTCTGGGACAGGTCTTGCAGTAGACAAATCTGATTTGGGAGACCCCAGTTACACACATTTACATGTCTGAGCTCTATGTGGAGATCTGTCTTTGGAAACTTTCCTGTGCGTGTATTTTTCTATTGGTTCTTGGTTTAACTAACTGATTTTCCATTTTAAAATAGTTCCAACATTTCATTTTTAATGTTTATAAGGCAGATTTTTTTTTCTTTGAAAAAGGCAGATTATTTCCTTAACTTTGTGAGTAGCAAAGATGTTACTTGAGATAAGGAGTGATGTGAAAAAAAGAATTATCTCTGGTTCCACACTTGGATGCTGTGAGCAAAATGAAGAGATTCTTGAAGCTAGCACATGTTGGTAGATTTACAGCTCTGCTGTAATTGGTGAAACAGTTGAAAAAACATGTTTATACAGGACTCATGAAAAAGGATATCTTTTACTTCATGTACTCAGAGTTTACAGGATTTCTTTTCTTCTTTCATTTTCATTATAGCCAGAGATAGAAATTGACAAGTTTTACAAATACTTTTTTGACATAGGAACAAAATTATTAGCCTTATTGGAGGGAAGTATAAATTACTCAGTTTTAGTAAGATCTTCTCAAGACACCTTTGTGAAAATAAGAACTATCCAATCGGCTAAACAGGGTGTATAGGAATATATAGTCTCTGTCCCAGCTTACAATCAATATAATTATCATTGAAACCATGGAGTTATGGTAGATTTTTTCTTTGCTCACCAGGCTCCATAAAAAGTTGTGTTTTCTCAGAAAACAGTTTGTGAAAGGAAAAAGACCCCAAATTAATTTCACACAGGTCTAGTTTGTTTCCTCTTGTTTCCTGCTTTGCTCTGTTTTGCATGGTAGAAAAATCTCATCAGAAATTTCTTGTGCTCCTGACCCAGCTCCCTTTGAAAACTGTTTTGTCATCCTTCAGCAACTTAAAGGAAAAGATGAAAGCAAAAATATGGATGTGTTTCTAATGAGGATAATGAAAGTTGAAAGGCAAGTAGAGGCACTGGAGGAAAAGTGAAATGTGGGTACTGATAGATGCTTAGCAGAGAAAGGTGGAAATGATGAGTCTGTAATGTGACTTAATGAAAGGAAACACTTTACTGGAGAACAAAGATTCTGACAAACAATGCTGAAAGCAGACACTTGAAATTTTGGTGGGAATTTGAAGTCTATGGGGAGGGATTAGATTGAGTAGAGGCAATACTATACAAACTTCTTGTGACTTCCTTTGACAGAGTATTTAGTCTACCACTGAGAGCTGAAAAAAGTATTTTTAATACACAAAATATTTCTGACACCAGCCTCATAGTATAGTACTAAGGGCAACAGAGATCAGCACAGAGCTTTCCCATCAGTTCTTTAAAGTGATTGCATTCTTTCTGGAACTTACCAGGAGAATTTTTTTTTTTTTTTTAATGGAGTTTTGTGTTTCTTAATATAGTATGGGTTACATAGGTATTTTTTAATTCTGATTTTTCTTGAATTCCATTTAGTTATTTTGTAGTGTATTTTCTGGAACAAGAACATATATTTATCTGATAAATGACGATGATACAAAGCTATTCCTGAAGCTAATTTCACAGATTCTCAAACTAAGTTTGGTAAAAACGCCGACAGTTTATTGGCTGGAGATGGTTTGTACAATTGTTTCTTGCTGCATTGTTTTTGCTTTGTTTTGTTTTCTCTGTTCCTGTGCTTAATCTTTAGAATTTCATCTGCTATCTGTATTGATATATATTATATTTTAATCTGACATAGATCTTTTGATGGATGATCAAACTGAATATTAAATATTTGGAATATGTCATGAAATCCTTTGAATATAACGTTTTTTACTGTCCTGAGTGTAATATAAACTATTAATTATGTACTGTCTTTCTTCTTTTATCAAGCTGTGGACTTTATAGATATAGTAAAATTATCTCTTGTTGTCTTACACTAGAAAATGTACAGTGAGCTTGATGAAAGAAAACACATTTTATAACCATGGTAACTGTCAGTAACATCTGTAGATCCCTCTCTGTCTCATTTCTCCATCAAGATTGAAAAACGTCATTAATTTTTTTGATTTTTATTTTTTTGTGCAAAAGGAGAAAAGGCAAAATCAATGATGGGCATAATTTTAAATCACATATGGCTAAGTGTTTAGCAATCTCTGACACAATGAGTACAGCAGGCAGTAAAAAATATTTAGATTCAAATGAATTTGTCAGAGATAGAATTAGCCTTTCCATAAAATTGGATTGTGTCTGTAGTGTCTCTGCAAACACTTTAATGATACCTCTAATGATACTTCGTGAAAAACATTGGTGTGTATAGTTCTTTTCAAATGCTTTTTTAAGAGAATCTAATACCTCTTTGTCAAACTGCATCCATCTGCCCAAAAATCTAACAGGATTTAAAAAAAAGAAAAGATTCCAGATTAATCTGGAATTGGGGGGCAGCGCTGGCTGAGAAAGGCAGGGTTCCTGCTTGATACCGTAAGACTGCTAAATCTATTTCAGTGATATTTTAGGAATATTCAGTAAACATATAACACAGGATATATTCAGTAAGCAACATACTAGTGCTACCGTAGTTGAGGATTTCAATGGTCTAGTCAACTTAAGTTCAAAGACAGACAGAACCTCTCAGATTAAAGGATTCTTTAATGGCCTCACTTTTCAGCTAAGCATGAACATTTTGGACTGTCTTTCCGTTGACGATTTTAACCCCATGTGGAAGTTGCCCTTGTAATGGGTGAACATTCTGCAAACTTCATCATAACAAAACCCTAAAATATATTTGCTCTCCTCTGTTTCTGGTACATAGGTCAGACTTGTGGCAGATGCACCTGTCCTGACAAAGACCAGGCCTTTTGTACCTTTTGCGCCTTTGTTACTTTTCACGCCTTACTTTTTGCACCCTTACTGCCCAATTGTGGCTGTTGCCCTGCAGTCGCAGGTCGATAGAGCCTTTGGCCAATAGGAACAGGATGTGACCATATATGACCACAGGTCAGATTCGACTAGGGTATGAACAGAGCCCCACTGGGGGGCAAATTGAGATGGTCCTCCTCGGAGCAGCGGGTCTGCAGTCAGGGACTCTCCCCTTTGGTCGGAACGCTGCCCAAGGTAAATCCTTGTGGCTCAGAGCCCTCCCCTTATCAGGTGAGTGATTGTGCATCTTGAGTCATCATTCTGAAGCTTAAGAATTCTTAAGTTGCCTGTGTAGTATTAAATTCCCATTGTCATCCTGAACCTGTGGTTTACTAATGTTCATCGGAGTGCCAAACAATTTTCATTAGAATAAATATTATGTTTGGTTACATCACCTGCCTAATTTGACTTTGTGCACCTCTTCCGTGACAAAACTCTTCCCTAATACTTCGTGTTGAGCTATTTCACTACACCAGCCATTCTTCTCCATGTCTTCATCTCAGTAACTTTGTCCATACCTTTCCAAAAGGTAGGGGGAGATGATATTTAAATAAATTTCACATATCCCAACAATGAGCTCTGACTGTCATATGCAATGTTTCCTGTCCCTTCCAATCTGATTCTCTGCCATCCAAATAGAAGTGGATCTCTCATCTCTGCAGCTGAAGTTGATGCCCCATAAAGCATGGATGTGCTTTCAAGAGGCCAGGCTCACTGGCAGAAAAAAGTCGATAGTTTATGAAAATACGAAGAAGACTGATTGCAAAAGTCTTTTTCTTTGAGATAGCACTTGGGAGGAAATGATAGGTGTTAGGTGTTAGGTGACTCTGCTCTTTGTATGAAAATTGAACTCTATAGTATGGATCAGACCTGAAAGCCCTCTGGAATCCCCTGACCAGTGAGCTCCTAGAGCATTAGGACTTCTGTTTCAGCTACGTCTGTTACGGAAATGTGGTTTCAGTCAAAAAACAGAGACAAAGGCCATGAATGTACAAAAGACATGTCTCTCCCTTCTTTCAGATACCTTACGGCTCTTTTGCAAACTGTCTGGAGTGATAATCCTGTTGCAACTGTGTTGCTAGGCTGTGTTCTCCTGGTTTCCTGTATGGAGCTGAGAACTCCAGAAGGAAAGGCTTAATGTCCGCATTACCTTTTTCATTGCATTAACTGCCTGGCAGCCAGAAGAGTGGTTTCATCCTTCCACTCCTTTGCTCAGAATGAGATGGAAAGCTTATGTTAACTGATTACAGATTCTGTGTACCTATCCCAGCCCTTTCTGCTACAAGATTTAAATATGTGTGTACAGCAGATCCTCTGTGATCTTTTGGGGAGAGTCACAAAGCCTTCTCTTATCTTTCTTGGAAATACCATGGAAACAATTCTTGCTTCTCTAAGGAATTCTAAAATGCAACCCATTTGAAAACAAGCTTACAGGGTATACAGATGCAGACAATTGAGACGTAGAAGAAACTAAACTCTTATGGAATGTTTTCGACTTCCAAAACATTTTAAAAATGTGGGATATCCCACTGATAAACTGTTTCAAAGCCTTTTAAATGAAAACTTTCATTCTGAAAGACCAGTAATGTCAAAGATAACATGTAACTCCCTTTCTTCCTCTGTAATTGACTGTGCGTCTGAATTGACTGCTTTAGGTTGAAGGTGTGAACATGGCATGGCTCCTGATTTTTAAGAGGGTTTCAGTGCAACCTAAATTGCATTGTATAACATGGGAAGGTCGTTTATTCTTTGAAGTGAGTCAGATTTCCATAGATACCGTGTGTTGCGAGAATGTTCTTCAAAAGATTGTGTGTGTGGATGTGTAAATTAGTAGATTTATATACCAACAGATGAAATGTTACTATCTCTGAACATTCAAAAAATATGACTCAAGCACCAAGGATTCGTGATTTTAAAATGAGTTTTAAACAGTAATAATTTATTTGATTTTAAACTCTCAGAAACTATGCACCTACAGTCTTTTCTTAGCAAACCTGAAGATGACAAACTTTTAAAGTAAGACACTTCATATTATTTTATAAACAATTATCTGACAAAAGGAGTTTAGGCTTTAAAAAAAACATAGAATATTGTGAGAGTTACAAAAAATTCATGAGTTGACAGTCTTGAGACATTACATAAGAAGATATATTAAAGCATTCTTCATAGGTTTTGTTGGATCAACAGAAGATACCCTCATGCATTTCTAATGATTCTCTATGTACAGCTCTTTAGATGCAGCTCTTCATGATGTATTTAGATGTCCCTGTCACAGCTAATCTTTGTGCTGGCAGTAAAATGCATTTCATATTTTAAATGCCATTGACTTTTTTCCTTCCCCGTTTTCTTCTAGGTATTCCTTCCATATATCTTTAGAATATCTGAGCGTCTCTTTTCTTATAATGCATTGCCTTAAAAATAAGAGAGCTTTTTCAAATGTAGCAATGTTCTTATGTTTATTTTAATATGTAGTGCCTTCTCTTCTCATAATTTTTAGATCCATGTGTATTTTCTGATTTAAAGTGGCATTTTCTCACATTGGTATGAAAGGTATTATTAAAGAAAAAAAGCTAGAAGAGAGTCAAAGTTTTGTATGAATTGTCTTACATTTTGCTGTGTATGTTACACTGAAGAAATGTCAGAGTATATAAAGAATACCTACCCAGGAAAGTCTATGAAAAATTTCTCAGTGTGATCAGAGGATTAAATCATTTAAAGGGTAGGAAAACAGTATGCTTAAAACTATGAAAACTGGACATAACTAGGCCTTTTAAGTACGTCGACAAAGATAAAAAATGCTTAAATGCATACTTATCTAGGGTTTGGAAATTTATATTCATAGATAACAGTATCAAATAAATGTTTGTAAAGTAGACTCTTATGTATCCACTGATGTAATACACATTAGATTTACTTCAAGAATAATTATTTTCAAAAAAAGAGAAAAGTCTGGAAAAAATATTTTAAATTCATGACCATTTGAGTATGTCTTTTCTGTTTGGAAGCTATTAACATAGCGTATTTCTACAGTTTAGTTACATGCACTCTTCCAAAACTACTCAAGCACATTATAGATATTTGACAGAAAAATATGTCAAAATCAGGCGTTGCAGCTTGATTATAGCCTACATAGATTAAAGCCAGAAGACTTGCAAACATCTAATTAAAATAGAAAACATCTAATAGAAAACTAGCAAACACTTAATACAAGAAAGAAAAGCACAACATCACAGAAAAGACAGAAGAATAAAGTGCTTTTTGCAGTAGATTTCATAAAACTGACAATGTAACATAGACACATCAGGGAGCCACAATGCATAATAGAACATTTCAACAGTGACAGTAAAGTCCATACAAATTGTATGGTGTACTGGAGCAGAGCTTCACATGAATGAAAGTGAAACAGATGCCTGCTGGGATTAGGCATTAGAGAACAATGAACTGGCCAGCTGCTGACAACTCAGTATAGTAGACACCTGTGAAAGGTAGTCCAGTTAGCCCAACTCAGCAATACTGATGCCACTGACAGGTGGTATGCCTGGCTTTTGATTACTGTTTTTTGGCTCAAATTGCCACGCTTTTACTTCTAAGGACAGTGAATGTCAAGGGACTGTGCTTGCCCCTCTACAGCAAAGGCACTGAAGCAAGTGGAGATCCTGTGTTTTTTTTAGAATTTATCTTATAGACTATAATTTGTTTTTGTTAAAATTTTACTGAAACTAGAGCCATTAGCACTCATTTTTCATTATTTTAGGAAACAATAGGAGCCTCAACAGAAAATACTTCTGTATGACAATGCCCAAAACAAAAGCATGTATGAAATTTCCCAAGATTGAAAAATATATTATTGGAAGGCTTTGCTGAGCTCTTGTTTTAGGGAAGGATGCCCATTAATTTGAGTTGGGGATAGAAGACAGAAATGGACTTTAAAGTCAGGGAAGGCAATCAGGAATTAACATGAATGCAACAGCGTGCATAACTTTAGGCATCTCCAAAACTTCAAGTGGTGGTGTTTGGGACAAGCACTACTTGACAGAAGTCTGGCTGTAAAAGCAAATTAAAATATTCTTTTTCATTGGTCCTTCCTGTGCTTAGAAAAGAAGATTCTAAGATGATTCTTCAGAAATAAACAGGGCCACATGATTGATACTCATCTCCATTATCACTGTGTCCCCTTTCCATCTGAAAGAATACGTAAGCCACCGAATACTGGGCTAGCGGCTTGGGTTAAAGCAGAGAATCCTGTTACTGTCTAAGTGACTTCATTTATATCTATTTTTTTCTATTGTACACCCACTCACAGGCAAACAAATTTTAAGGATGCAAGGTTATCTTTAGTATTTTATAGCTGAATGTTTTATGGCCATTCTTATTAAAACCAGAAATCACACTGGCTCTTCCCTTCAGAGCTGAAATGAACTATGGTACAGATACTACCGAAGAAAACTACTTTAGAGCACATACATTAGACAGAGATGCTACAGATAAAGTCTCATGCAGCATATGTCTATTTTGGCCATCCTGGGTATTGATAGAAGGTGCTCCTAAGTCATGGGAAAAGTGGGCATAAAGACATCTAAAAACTTTAACGACATGGCCTAACCTGTAAACCCCAAACTTTGGCTTAATTTAAAAAGTCAATTTGAATATTAATTTTCTGGATCTGTCTTTTCCTTGGTGTCTGATTGCAATTAAATATTCCTGTCCCACCAGAATAGAGCTACAGCTACTGTAGTAATGTATTCAGGTTTTTATGTTACATTCATCTTGAGCCTTTCCAATAAGAAATGTGATGATGAATTCAAATGTGGTCTATCTTTCCCCTTGTCTTCTCCCAGAGGAAAAAATCGTATGTGTAATGAAGTGATTTTTGTTGGTTTATTTGTATTTAATATGTGCACTGTGTTACAGGGTTTTATAGTATAGAAGAAGGGTACTTTACTTTTCATCTGAAAAAGGTTAGGTAGTGATATTATCTATACATTTCTGAGTTATCTCAGAATTGTTATTGTGAATGGGACATTATCTGCGGAGAAAAAAAAAATAAAACCTTGCAAACTTTACTCCTTTTTTTTAACAGAGAAATGTATATTGTTGAATTATATACATGTTCTGAAAATATATTGGTAGTTTAAAACAGCTCAATGCTTGAGCAATTAAACTGTGCCCATGGAACCAATGTTTTGAAAATCTTTATTCTGAGATATATTAAGTACTGTACCATGGAAGACAGTTCTTCCAGGAACAAGCTAATGCAGTGCCAGAAAATCAGCTTTTATAGCATTGTCAAAGTATTCCCAGCTATAACAGTTTTACAAGCAGATACTGGCATGAACATAAGAATACACCTGAGCTTCAAAATTTTTTTATTATTATCTACGCTTTCCATCTATGAGGAGAGGAAAATTACACTAGAAATGTAGCAGTTAACATTATTTTTAATAAGACAAATCCTCCAGGATCCTGTCATGGAATCTGTTCCTGTTAATAAACTGCAAGACTGAAGTTGTGCTACTTTTGAGCACTCTTGTAAGATAAAACTAGTGCAGAGACCCTGGAACTAGCCAAAATGGTGGAAAGTGATACAGCTGTATCAGCATGGCAGTGTATCTGAGGCTGTTTTTGTTAACTGATGGGCACCACAACACCACAGTTGCTGCACCACTCTCAGGCACAAGCTGGTAGCTCTTTCGGCACTATCCTGCACTCTGGGGATGTATCATCTCCGTGTGACATTGGCTGACAGGTGGTTCAGGCACTTTGTGCTATAGTTCTTTTTTGTAATATAAGGAGATGAAGGACTGAATTCTAAAAGCATGTACGAGCCTCACTTCCATTGAAATCAGTGTAGATGGCTCTGTATGCACTGAGTTTCTTGTGCTAAGCAATTTGTTCAACACAGATAGAAAATTTGCAGAAGAATGGAAAACTGAAACTGGAAAGACTGTGCAAGGATAAGAATTTTAAGCCTTATTTATTCAGACCTAAAAAAAAATTAATATAGTTTTTTTCTGTGATTGCCACACCCCTATATACATGATTACTTTCTAAGATTCTCTCAAACTGTTAAGCACAGGCCTGTCACTCAGTCATTTTAGGAGAGTGTGCATGCAGGACTGGAGTTAACATGATGCAGAACCTTCCTCAGTTCTTTCTGGGCAGCATCCACAGGCAGTACATTGCTTAGCAAAACTTCTTTACCTCCTTCTCCAAGGAAAAGAACATTAGATTCTTTTACCTCAAACCATGAGGGTTGGATAGGGCCTCAGATGACTTCTTTTGGCTCAGTCACTGGAGGGTAGTTTCTGATGACCAAATTTTAAGAAGACACATACTGCTGTTGGGAGGAGTGTGGTTATCTCCAAAGCACTGATGCTATTATCATCACAGTGACCTTACTAAAAGTCTGATGCAAAATCTAAGATGCTAGGAAACACAAGTGCAGTTATCATAAAACCATAATAATCTTCAAAACCTATCTTTCCCTCATCTGCAGAGTGATGAGTTGCACATCACAATGTGAGATCTAGCTGATTGTCTTTTTGTTCTGGGACACTGTTCAAATATATGGATTAAAATTACCCTTTGGTGGGGCACAAGTATTGGAAAGTCAGTCAAGCTGTTCTGTTGCAGTAGCATGCTGAGTCTATGATGTTTAAGTGACTGAGCTAGAAGGTGGAAAGGAGAAGAAATTATGCAAAATAAACATAAAGAGTGCCAAACTATTACTTTATGAGCTGCTCTTCTGGGAAACAGGTTTAGCAGTGGTGATACTTCTTTCAGGCAAATTGATGTGTGGAGGGTTAATGATGGAGCTGGATGCAGCTGGATGCTATTGCCAGTAACATCACACACCTCTGCATTATACAGTGTGCTGGCACCAATGACTCTTTCTGAGAGAGCAGTGCTCTTTTCTTCTGTATTTTGTAGTTTTCTTTTTTTTTGATTTAGCTGTTGGGGAAAACCATGAAAGCAGCCACAACATACACAGAAATGAGCCACACACCACAGGGAGCGCTCTACACAGTAAGTTACCCAAATAACGCTTTGTGGTTTTTTTTTTTTAAACTTCACTTTGTTTTTGAGTCAAGGTCAGCTTTCTCACCAACCTGAAGCTAACACTAAGAGAACTTGTGTAACTACTGCCATTGGGTTACTTCACCTTAGATAACTGAGGAAAATAAATCTAGGTGTCAAATAAATAACAGACTCTTTTAGTACAACAGATTTAATTAAAATGAGCTATTTTGTGATAACTGTTGATAGCTGACCTTCAACTAGTTCTCAACAGAAAATACAAAGAACCTTTTACCTGATATAACTGAGCTCTTGAGAAGGTTTTAAGTCTTTTATAAAGCAACAATGCATGTTTATTTAATTTTTATAACCATGTATTTTCTGTAAGCATACTTATACATGAATTCATGTATGTACATTTATGTGCCTGATATTATTTAGAACTGCTCCTTGCCTGAGAGGTAACTCTGTAACAGCCTGTCTACACAGCTTTTCTCCAAAGGATTCCCTTTGTAACCATGCAGAAGGGCCAGAACATTACACTGCCATAATGAGATTATTCTTATTCATCAAAAGCCTCAATTAAGTTGGCAAATTTTCTGATAGTTTGTATCAAACCTGAGTTGATCTATACATAGAAAAGCCTGTGTCTTAGTGTAGCAAACTGCAAAAAGTATACTAGTGTATAAAGAACAGTCCTAAATCTACAGAAGTGTGAATACTATTTGCTTATGATTTGAGATACACTTCATATTAGAGGCATAAGAAAAAGAGGGTGTTTAGCAAGGCAGAGACCGAGTTACTAATGTGCTTCTGGAAACATATGGAAATTAACCTACAAACTTGGAAGGTAGAGCTGTAGGATTTTAAAGAATGTGTACAAAATATATTTTTATGCATCTGCCCTTGTAATCATGATGTGCTTGTTATTTCAGATCACTTTTGCAGGCTTAATTGTTTAACAGATAAAAAACCCAGAAGAAATCCAAACTCTAAACTAACACTTTCTTTTAGGTTTATTTGCTCATCTTTGCATTTACTCTGAGGAGTTTGACATCTGGCAGTAATTTTCAGGTATGGTGCTTATTCATAAAGTGAAAGAGAAATGGTTTTCCTATTTTGAAAGATGTGTGAAATTTTAAAAGTCCACTTTGTCCTGGTTTTGGCTGGGTTAGAGTTAATTTTCTTCCTAGTAGCTGGCATAGTGCTGTATTTTGGATTTAGGATGAGAAGAATGCTGATAACACACTGACGTTTTAGTTGTTTCCAAGTAGTGCTTACACTAGTCAAGGACTTTCTCTTTCAGCTTCCCATGCTCTGCCAGGTGCACAAGAAACTGGGAGGGGCACAGCCAAGATAGTTGATCCAAACTGACCAAAGGGCTATTCCATACCATATGATGTCATGCTCAGTATATAAACTGGGGGGAGTTGGCCAGAGGGAGCGATCGCTGCTTGAGGACTGGCTGGACGTCAGTCGGCGGGTGGTGAGCGGTTGCATCACTTGTTTTTTGTTTTTCCTGGGTTTTGTTTTTCTCTCTCTCATTCTCCTTTTCATTGCAATTTTATTACTATCATTATTATTATTATTATTTCAATTATTAAACTGTTTTTATCTCAACCCACAAGTTTTCTTTTGCCCTTCCGATCCTCTCCCCCATCCCACCGGGGGGGAAGGGTGAGCGAGCGGCTGTGTGGTGCTTGGTTGCTGACTGGGGCTAAACCATGACACACTTACACAAATGAAGAAGTCAAAATCCTAATAAATATATGCAGTGAATGACTTGCAAGGAGGAAAAATGTAATGGTATTAAAGCAATGATGCTTAAATATTGTTGTGGCAGCTGGTGTCTAGTCCTGACCTTACCACAGTGTCCATGTAATTTTGGGCAAAACACTTAAATCACATCTACGCAAGGACTGGACTCTTATGGCTTTTCACTACTGTTGAGTTTCAAAGGCTGAAGGACAGATGCTTTGTACTCTGAAATTTGTCACAAGCTAGTGCATGGATTTGACTTCTGTACCTGTTTTCTGCCCCCAAAATAGGAGTAATATCACCGTATTCCCCACCAGGGTAGTTGTAGAAATAAGTACTTCCATATTTATGAAGCATTGTGATACCCTCATCATAAACTTCTTAGAGCAGCCTGTGGGGAATTAATCATAGTTCCTATTCAGAAATAAGGTTTGAATTGTATGAAGTAAGTAAAGCCTTGGGTCACACACTGAATAATGAGGGTAAAAGAAAATATTGATCATCATATTGATCACTAAGTGAGCATCATACATTCATGCCCTGTAATGAGGCTGAGGTCCTGTGGAAAAGATGTTGTGTAATGGTGTAATTAAAGATTATAACATAGTGCATATGTATGAGGGATCAAATTAACATTGCAATAGTAACCTCAAATCTGACATTTTTGAGTGATTGAGCACTCAACCTAATAAGTTCTTTTAACATATTCTTGTAGGTATGTACAATATACATATAAGCAGTACTTAACTATGCATATAAATGATGGATTACAGAGAAGGGAAATTTGAGAGAGGCTTTTTAAATTGTAGTTGTTATGTGTGTGCCTACAAATGGTCCCTTTCCAACAGAACAGCACAATGGGGTTGAACTCAATGGAACTAAAGTGTTATAGCATTGAATCACAGTGATGAATCAGATTCCCTAGATTTTTTGACAATTGATGGTTTGATGTATTCAGCTTGAAAAGAATCTTGTCTTCTCACCAAATAAATTTTTCTCACATGCAAACTGTAGATTTGGTCAAAAAAGGAAGAGTAGGTGTGAAAGACATCTAAATTCTGTAGCTTACAACTCAGAATTTTTCTCCGTCTTCCCCTGCTGTCTCGTGTCCACACAACTTGACATCACAAGAGTCCTTCAGGGACAAAGGCTATTGCAGTAAAGAGGAAGAAGACATTTTTAATCAGATCTACTCAAGATGCTCCTTGTGACTACTAAACTGTTGGTAAATATGCAGGACTTGAATCAACGCTTTTAATGCTTCAAGCAAATTCATTGTTTCAGACAACTAGGGACAGCCATTTACCAGCTACTGACCATTTTGTTGTATCAGTATGGGGGAAGTAGGAAAAGAAAGGAAGAAAACATGTCAATTACCAGCAACTGTTGCTGTCCTTTTAACAGTCAAGTAAAAGCACAGTAACACAGAGGTGAGCAGAGGAAGTGTGAATAACCATTGTAAGTCTTGCTTACCTTTGATTATCCAAAACCTGGAGGGACTTTCTTTTTATCTGTTTATCTCATTCCCCTGAAAAAAAAAACAATAATAAAAAAAAGTAGAAGTTATATTTTTAAAACACCCTTTTACTTCCTCTCCTTCTAGACATATTTATATATATATTTGTTTCTGCAGAGAATTTTTTATGTACTTATGCTTGCTGGATGTAAGTGTTCAAGGTTGCAATTGCATCAAATTACCTTGGTAGAGTATGTGGTTGCTATCATGGAATGCCACACTTGTCCCCCAGAGATAATAGTCTTCCAGAAGCGGGTGGATTGTTCTTGCTATGCATAATATATAAAGCGCTTTGGGATCATCTGTGGGTGACAGAAGCTACTGTTAATGTCATTGGCTTTTAATCTAAGGTAGTCAAAACTCTTCACTATTTATGTACTTTTGTCACATCCATTTGACCAGCATTACTTTCAAACATTGCATAAACTCTTGGATGGCCCTCTGCCTTTTTCAAATCATTCAGTCCCATATAGAAAGAGCAGTTTTCTAGGCAACACAAGATTATTTAGAAGATTTTGTTGAAAAATTCCATAAGCAGATGTAATCAGCTTTTTTCCAGATAATTATAAGAGAGCTTTGAACAATGTACAGATTTCACTATTGTACGTAATCATTATCCTAGAGCAAGATCATAAAGTAGTTAATGCAGATACTCTACAGGAAGTTATCACATGATCATATTGCGTATAAATATGTTTTAAAGCACACAATTTGACTAAGAATGTATTTTCTCATTAATAGGTCCTGTTAGGTCCCAATTTAGGTTTTAAAAATATAGGAAAGTCCTTGGTTATTTAGCAAAATTTTAAGCACATATTTAGGTCGCGTTGACTTTAATAGGATTTAGGCATGTGCTCATAATCAAGCATTTATGGAAATGTTTTCTTAAATTAATATTCATTACTGGTTTGAGGATCTCCAACACTAAGAACCAGATTCTACTCCATAAACTCATCATGAAACCTCAATATAGGCAAAAGGGGAATAAAATATGGCTTATTCTTATGTTGCTCTTTAAGCCAGGAATATACAAAAATCTGTTTGTGTGCTTTAAGGAAAACTCAAGCAATTTTTTTCACTGATGCTGGTCTATTTTATTAAAACAAAGTGGTTGTACATTGCCAATATATGTTGAAATGGATGATAAAGCTCAAAGCAAATAGGGACTGAAATAGAGATACTTGAAAGACCCTTCATTTTAGCTCTGCTATATGGTGATTACCAATGAATGTAAAGTCTGAGGATATTGAAGACTATAAATAGAGTCCTTGTAAAGAACTGTATCATTAGCCTCATTTTATTGACAATTAATCATTATATTGATTTACCATGAACAACCTTGGACTTCCTCATCTGGTGTGAACACAGGTTTGAAAATAAGACTTCCTGCTGCAATTGCCTTTTCTGCTATCCTTACCTATTCTGCTAAGTATTGAGCTGGCACCAAATTGCAAGTAGTGTCACAGACAAGTACTGCATTTAGAAGGGCTGATTTAACAAAGTAGCAGAGCAGCAGGCTGGTTATGGCAGTGACAGCAGCACTAAGAGGATTTCAAGGCATTGTTAGACTTCTTAAATCTTTCTCTTATCATCTTTCCAATTTTTAATTTGCTCACTCATTCAATACAATCTCTTTTCAGAAGTCGTTCTGTTTCCCTTTCTGGAAGTCAAGTAGTAAACTGGAGCCATTCCCTGCTGCACTTACCTTGGTTCCTTATTTTTTGGCACATATATATTAACGACTTATTCAGGCTATTCCAGCACTTAACTTTTTGTATCCTGGGCAGAGCATAAACCTCCAATAGGCTGTGGAAGTATGTAATTGGTCTTTATATGCTGTCAGTCCTTCTGCTAGATCTGCCTATGCCAAACACAAAGATGGAAGTGGGAGAGATGAAAACTAATCTGCAGAAAGCATCCCAAATTCAATTAGAAATGCTTGGTATGATAGAAATTAACATTGAACTGAATAAATTCCAAGCTTTGACAGACTGAAGGTCTGAATGCCAGATGCAAAGTGATAACGTGTGCAAAGGTTGATTCCTCATAGGAAGTAGCAGCCAAGATACTGGTGAGGTAACCAAGATACCTACTGAAATGTGAGAGACATGGTTTAATGTACTGAACTGTGCAAAGCCCTTGGGGAGATGGCTGCAGGAGACATCAGTAAATACAGCATTAGTGGAATCCAGGAGAGTCTGGAGGGAAGCAGATGCTGGAGTAAGATTGGAAACCAGGTGAAAGGGCAACAACGATGTATCCCTCATGGACAGGATTGTATATCCCTTTCTATGTCATTGGGAACATAAAACAATAAGTAGAGATATCTACTCACACAATACAACCTGCTGAATTGAGGAAAGAATTTGCTGAAAAAAGAAAACAGTGATTAGCTTTGCAGAGCAGGAGCCTGTAGAAATGGCAATTGAGAAAACAGCTTATGTGAATACACAATTGCTCTAGCGGCAACAGTTTTTCACAAAAGATCATTGAAGACCTAGTAAATCATATAAACCTGCTTAAATTAGATTCTTGAAAGTCAATGCATTATTCTTGTATAGGAGTCTTTGTATAATCCATGTGATATATACAAACTTTATAGCAGAATTCACTCTGGGAAGGGTGGCAAACACATGCTGGAGGTCAGAATGAGGATTTGAGAAAAGATCTTTGAATTTCATGTGACTGATTTTAGACAAGTGCAAAGCATTGCACTTAAAAAGGAGAAATAAGATACACACATTTAGGTTCTAGCTGGCTATGCAGTTGGATGGAAAAGATAAAAGGCTTATCACAGATCTTGAAATGAGTATAACTCATTAGTGCGATCCTGTTGCAAAACAGGAAAATCTCATTCTGGAATGAATTAAGATGACTGTTGGATGTAAGACATAGGAAGTAATATTTTCCTAGCTGTTCCTGGCTTTTGTGGATCCTTGGCTGGAACAGAGTCCAACAACATGGTTTAGAGAAGACTGTGATAAGTTGGAGAGAGTAGTAAGAATGATAAGAGGTTTAGAAAAAGTGACCTATGAAGAAAAAGAAAGGTTGAAATAATTGCATTTATTCGGTCTATCAAATAGAACAATAAGGGACAGGAGGTAGCAACAGTTTCTCCCATTAGGTAAAAGGCAGTTAAAATGAGGGCAGTGAATGACTGTTCCCTGTGACCGCAAAGTCTAAGACAGAGAGAGACCAGCTGAATTTTCAGCAAAGACTTAGTTTAGATACTGGGGAAATTTTTGAAAACCAAGAGTTAGTGAAGCAATACAATAAGACGCCTGAATAGGCTTTTGGGTTTTTTGGTTTTTTTAAGAGGCAGGACATATTCTTTTAGTATTTGTCTAGGTGGTTTTTATCCTGCCTGTATGGAAGTAGGAGTAGGTGTTACCATCAGCTCTGTGATTTCTAAGATTCTGTGCTTAAATGACTGAGAAATTCACCAACTACAACAGAAATTTTCTACTCAACCAGAAAGCAGAGAGGCTATTAATCAGGATGTTCTATGGAGAACTCCTCCAGTGATTAATGAATTCTTGGTAAAGATGAATGAAAATAACCTGCCAATGTGAATGACATTCATTGATTATGAGAAAGATACTGACTAGCATCAGAGAAAGAAAAATGCTGTGCTGAAAGGGACCCAAGCATAACAAAACACTATGTGCTGTTTCTGAGAAACACAGGTGTGTTGGGCTGTGGCTGGTACAGATGGGAAAGAAGAAAAAGAGAGCCCAGGGCAGTGCTTCTTGTCTGCGGTCTACTAGTGGTGCATTTATATAAAAGGACCAAAAGGGTGCAGTACTGTCTGAGGATGCAGTGCGTGAACTTGGAAGAGGCAAAAGTATTACTCCTATCCCAAGTCTGCAGCAAAGACAGAGTGCAGCATCCCACAAACAGCACAATGAAAGCTCAGGTTCAAGCAGACTGTGAAAAGGGAGTTTGGGAGGGAGTCTGGGGGTTGGGGAGGGTGGAGGAAGAATGCTCATGTTGTGCCAAGACAAATTTAGTTCTGACTTAAAAAACCCCCAACCCTACAACATTAAATTCCTATTGCTCACTGCAAATAAATTTGAAAGAAATTCGTACTCCCTTGTTTCAGGCTTGAACTTTGGCCAAATCCCTTTGAAAAAGTGGAGACTGAAGACTGAAGAGCAACCAAGATATCATGATTTCCAAATGCCGTTTCTTTTCTCATCTCGCTAGGAAAAGTTACCGTTTCATCAGGACCATGAGAAAAAGGTTGGTTTGTTTGGTTTTTTTTTGGTGCATATACCATTTTCTCATGAGTTTCTACAATCCCCACTGCTATGATACATGTTCTGACTCGGCTTTTTGAATATTGCCACATTTGAAATGATAACATATACTGCTGCACTGAGCAGGAGAAAAATTAAGATTAAGACAGAAAAGGAGCACTTTTTTAATAGAAGCAAAAATGAACAAGATTTGTGGAAAATGGCAAGGCTGAACTGATCAGAAACCACAAGAAGGAAGTCAAAGAACCACCACCACCTGCTGCACTACACTGTATTAGCATTTTTGCTTCTCTATTAAAGTGCATTAGGAAGGACAATGCAACAGAACGGGGATTACTTACATGGAAAATGCACTAAGGTGTGGTCAAACAAATTGTACTGTGGGCTCCAAATTGTACTGTGGGCTTATTGTGATCACAGCAGTCAGGGATGAAACCTAAGAAATAGGAAGAATATTACTATTGTGTCAATAAATGTAATTAAGAGTGAGGTGATCATTTTATTAAAAATCTGTATTTCCTGCTTGCTAATGTCTTTCTCAAAAATTTACCTTTCCAGATGATCCATCTCATATTAGTTGTTTTCTAGTTCATTCTGTAGTACATTTCCATTAGACAGAAGTGGAAGAAAAAGCAACCGTATTACAAACATCCATTCCTAGCATTAAGAATGAATTAATTGAAAGAAAAATGTGTTAGGAATGCTATGTCCTAGTTATTCTAAACTCCAATTGAATTTTCACAAAACCTTTAAATTACCTGTGTGGAAGGGAAATGTCTGCTTGCTTGTTTGTTTGATTTTGTTATAGGCCTATTTATACTTTGTTATTTTTTGCTAACTCAAAAATTTGCTTGTGTATAAAACATTAACTTTGGTATACAGAGTGAAATCTTTCTCTAAAGCATGTGAGTGGTAGGGACAGCCTGTGGAGGCAAGATGGAGAGGAACATGTGTTGCCTGGGACGTGTTGTGGGTCCTGCGGGACCGCTGTTTTGAGGTTTGGCTGGCTCAGCACCAGCCGAGAGCAGCCCCTTCCCACTGCTGATCCTGGGGAGAGGCTCCTGGGCAGCATGGTGGGCAGAGGGGAGGCTGCGACCCAGCCATGCCCAGCCCTGGGAGCTTCTGTTAGCTACGGCTCACCTGGCCTGGCACCAGCTCTAGTCCTGCCACCTCACAGCCCTGCCTGCACCCAGCCCTTGCCCTGTGGGTCCAGACCCCGTCCCCATGGCCCTGCCTGGCCATCCCAGGACTCTGTCTGACCCTTGTTCCCTTCACCAGGCCTGATCCTGACCCTCACTCATCCATGGGCTGATATCCCGGCCCGTCACTGAGCAGGAGAAGAGACTGCTCAGGGTGGCTGGGGGCCTCAGACTCTACAAAACAGCAGTGCAGCATTTAACAGCAGAAGCCCAGTCAAGGCTGGGGGGCCTGCGAGTGCTTCTGAGGTTTATATTTAAGAGTACTCCCTCAACACATCACGCGGGACTTGGGCACATGCCAGTCATCCCACTCATCTTCGCTGGTGGAAAAGAGAACCTGCGCACTTGGCTATGTGGAAGCTGCAGTGATCACTGATGGCAGCTCGTGTGAGCCTGCAGAAGGCGTGGGATTTTCGCAGAGGTCTTCACATGGGAATGTGTCCTGGTGCTGGGGGCTATGTATTTGCGAAACGTTGAACTTGTGTGATCGCAGTAAGAGAATAGCTGGCAGTCCTGACACGTGGAAAGAACTTCACAAACCCTGCAAGGTGGCCTTGGGTAGCTCATAGGAATTAAAGGGCATTGCCTCCGTTCTCCATAATTCAGTGGTAATTTCTCCATCAACAACATATATTGCAGGCACTGAGGAACAGGTGTCAGAGAAGACAAATGGGCATCAAAAGTGTGCAGAACTGCGGTGAAATATACATAATCGTAAGGAATTGTTGTGTAGGGTCTAGTTGTCTTCAAAGGATGATTTGTATTGCAGTGGCTTGCAGAAAAACTGAGTATGATGAATGTAAATACATAACTTAAACCTAGTTAATTTCTTAATTCATTACAATACTTCTTTCCTATAAGCAGCATGGAAAATTATTGATTAAACAAACAAACAAAACCTACGTTGATTTTTGGCTGGCAACTACTCTGGCCCTAAATCAAATGTTGAATCTGAGGCAGCAGTGTGCTTATCAGCCTCAGGTCATGTCCTTAATGCTCAATGAAAGGGAAACCTGTTTCTCATTCAGTGATTGCTCAGCTATAATAAACTGCTAACATTTTTTAATTTGATACTTTACATACTCATTAAACTCTAGTATCATATAACAGGGCAGAAGGTTTGACTTTTTCCCCAGGAGCAATTTTCTCCTGAAGCCTGAAAGTTTCATTGCTGTACTGTAATTTAAAGGGTTATGGAGACTTGGTGGAATAAATTACACTGTTTATGAAAATAGCCAAAACCAAAGACAAACTTAAAAAAAAAAGCACCCAGCTTTAGTGCATATACTGTTCAGTGGCTTCAAATCACATACAGGGGGACAAGTTATGAACAGAGAACTTTATAACTAAACTGCCACAGTCTTTATCTCCACAGGAGGGGAAAAGAAAGCTACAGGATAACTATCTTAAAAACTGATTTATTATGATACTTATTTTCCCATATATACAGAAAAAAAAACCCAAACCCACACAGCCATGTTGAATTTATTCATCCAGTTAGAGAATGAAGAGAAAATACTGATCAAAGTGCCTAACATAACTGAACAACTAATCCAATATCAGAAAATAAAACAGGCAGTTAGGCATCAAGGCTTAAGCTTTCAGCTTTCCTTCAGTCTGTATTTCCACATGAGTCAGAGGGGATAGGATCAGGCATGAAAGCTGTGCTAAATCATCCATTAAAAAGGGAAAATAATAAAGAATTCAGGTTAATAATTAGAAAGAACTTTAAAATTAATTAAACAGAGCAACAGGACACAAGAGGTTATACTTTATTGAACCAGGAATGCATGTTGTGAAGCATAATGCTATAGGCCAAAACATATTCAGTCACCTGAGGTACCTATTAATAGACGAGTTAAACATGGGCTGATATACCTCACTGCTCATATAAAATAGTCACTGCATTTAAAACAATTCTTAGCCACAAAAGCTGTTAGGATTTGTTAATGACTTGTACATACTCATCCATGGTGGCAAGCAGTTTGTGGTGGGGATATACCACCAGAAATAATTTTGTTTCGCCATTGTCATCTCCTTCTTACCTCAACCTATGTAGTGGCCCCTTAGGAGGTTCTGTATGAGGTGATGATATCAGTCCATTCTCCACTATTTTGTGGATTGTTTTTGCAAGCTGATACCTCTTCTTTGAATACTCTTTGGCTGTGTCCATATTGCTACAGTGTTCAAGACTTGAGCCTAAACTCTGTTGTCATCCACTTTACATACATTTTGTTTATTTTTTTCCACAGAAGTGAGTCAGCTGTTTTTCTTGGGCAGGAAAGCGCAGGCAAGGTGATGGTTATTGCGGTAGGAAAAAAATTCAAACTTGTGATCCACTCCAAGACACTGTGGAGGCAACTACCCCCAGCCATTTACTGTTACAAACCAATGGCTGAACTTGAGCACTGCTATCACAGGCAGTGTGCTTGTGGCTTTTTAGATAGAGAGGTTGAGTGTTATTAAAAGTTAGCTAAAAAAAAAGTGTGCCTCTAAAAAGGCAAAATACTAGAACTACAGAGAAGTAGATGCTGCCTCATGGCTTCAAAAATAAGCAAGCTCTCTATAGATTGTCTCTTCTTCTTTACAAAATGTTATAGCATAAACCCCAGAAAAATCACAGATTGACAGTATCTCTCAAGAGAAGAAAAGGGCAGAAGGGAAATCCAAAATTAATAGAATCATAGAAAAATAGAGACCTCAACATGTGCTGATATAAATATAAGACTACAGAAGAAAACAGAGGATTGTGGAGACCATAAGAAAATAAAAGCCAAAGAGATGTGTGAAGACAACTCACCAGAGCAAAGAGATGGAAAGAAACACCAGGGAAAGAAGAAAATGTTTTTTTCTGAAGGCAGGTTTTGCTGCAGAGCTGTGATTGAGATTTAGGCTGAGAATGACCTTCTGCTTGTGAAGGGTGGAATAGATGACACACACAGGTTAGAATTTCACTATGAGATCAGATTTATGATCTCTCTAGTCCAGAACCAGCTCCAACAGTGGATACCTATTGTTGATACAAAAGTGCAAGAATCCTGTAGTAGCCAAACCTTGTATAAACTGCTCCCATAAAAGTCCCATATATTTCCTAAAAGTTAGGGATTGTTTCAAGGCTGAAGCTCATCTTGCTTTATTCCACACATAAGCTCCAGATACTCATGTTGTTCTTGTAAACCTCTAATCCTTCTTGGAATCTTTTAAAGTCCTTTACATCAAACAATATCAAGTTGTAACATGCTCTACTGGGCCCTCTACTGATTTCTCCTCTGGAAAGCTCTGTTTCTCTCAGCTGTGAAAAGAGAAGGATTTCTGACAACTGCACTCACAATCTTTTGATACTTCAGTTGTTGCCCAAAGTTAGCTGTGGTGATTCTGGTATTAAATTACCATTTGTGATATGTATGCATCTACATTAACCTTTAACTCAGATGAGGAAGACCTTTGTAGCAAATTTTCCAACTGTAACCACTTTGGTTTGGAATGTGGAGTGATTTAAGAGTGCATAAACTGAATTACTTTCGGGTGAAATTAACCAAAATTGTTCCAACTGCTATGTGGCAGTTAGTAAAAGGTGCAAGACTGGAGTTAGACTGAAGTAAATCTCCAACAAAATACATATAATATGCACATCAGGTTTCAGCAGCAGCTGTTTCACTTGATAGGTATGCTCCTATTACTTAATAGAAACTGCTAATGCAGACATAACCATCTTTAATCAGTTTTGCAGGAATAAAGTTTTGCACTGGAAACTCCTTCCTGGTTTTGTTTTTGATTTGTTCACTCCCTCACTGTATGTCCTATTCTTAACACATTGGAAGAAACAAATCAGTAAGTATAGGGGAAGTAAGTTAGGCACGAGTGCGTGCTCTTTGTGAATTTGTGGGGAGCTAGAATTTGTGGTGGAAGGGAGGTGATGAAATTCAATAAATGATTTAGAGAGGGAGCATTGGTAGGTAGAGATGTGGAAAGATTGAATCTCCCTTGAGAAGATGAAAAGACAGTTCAGTAATTGGGAACAGCAAGGACCCATTTGGAGGGTAGAGAGGAAAAGAAGAAGTAGTTAAGATAGTATAGTTGTTTTCAGATCTTCTGTTCAGCTCCAATGCACTGAAGTGGTGATCTGAAAATTAAAAGAGAATGGAGTGGGAAAAATGTTGTTTTGTTTTATTGAAATACACACAGGTTTTTATCATAAATGTGTATTTGTGATTGCTAACTTTTGTATAAAGGGAGTTTATAAAACTATTGGTATCTGTCCCTCTGGTTATGCACTAAAAATAACTAATGTTTTGACAAAGAATCTAGACTTTTCCTACTCATTTCAGGTATACCCAGACCTATTGTGCATGCATGGTGTAGTACTAGGATTATACACTGTAGTATTATTCAAATATGCAAAGTCCCATTGACATAATAGTCAGGGGAGAGTAAGGTTTAATGTATCTGTAATCCACATATTAAAGCTCTCTAAGTATGATTTGACATGACAGTCCATAATGTCTCTAAGCTTTAACTTTCTATTGTGTCTGTGACATATACTCCACAAATTACAGTATAGGACTTTCTCATGAAATTCCATTTATGATCCATATTTTTGTTACATTTATTGTACATATATATATATGTATCTATGCATATATACATATATATGTCAACAGCTTTTATATATTTACCCACACAAGATGGGAATTCAGAGATAATTCTTTCTTCCAGTCTTTAGTTCCCCCTGCTGTGCCTATGCATTGAAGTTAAGTAACCTCGAAGGGCTGTAGAATGTGTCTGTGCCACCAGTGGAGGAGTAAAAAGGGAGGTGTATATGGGAGCAGTAATACTTAAGCTGCAAGCTGCCAGCTCCACTGATATGTCACAAATGCCCAGTGATCCATTGCATGCCATAGTCATCCTCCTACATTCTCATCAAGCACTCACTAAATATGGTAAGTTCCTATTCCCTAACCTGCAGTTGCAGGGAGGATCCTGGAGGGTTTGGTAGCTGATCATCTGCCAAGGATCATGGATATCAGTGCCACTGAGTTAATGGAACTGGGCCTGGTGGTAGCTGTGCTCTCCCTTGAGAAGTCCCCTTGCTTTTATGAAAAGTGGAGATGGCAGCTGCTAGGGAGGGGCAGTGGCACGTTTCTTTTAAGAACCTAAGGGAAGCTGAAATGGGTGGTAGGGACCATAATAAGACAGACCTGCTGCCAGTAGCATCTATGATGGACTTATGTGACTACACTGATAATTAGCTTTGAGACAAAAATGCATAATTGACTATCTGGTGCAATCTGTGGGTGCTAGAACCTGTCTGCCTGCACAGTAGAGCAAGGTACTTAATGGTGTGTGCTTTGGATGTTTAACTAGGCATGTGATGATTTTTCATCAGCAACAGTGTTAGCAACAAAGCTGTATCTGCCATTGGTAGAAGGCAGCTCCAAAAACAGCCCCAGCTAGCTAACGTTTATATCCCCAAGGAATTGTTCTTGGCTCTAGCAATGAGATTTCTTAATGGGGGGAAGGGGTGTGTCAAAGCAGTAGCACACGTGGAGGAAGGGGAACCCTAAGTAACAAAACGCCTTTTGAATTATATCGAAAATGATCCGATAATCAGAGTTTGTTTTTTATATATATATACATACACATAAATACTTATATAGAGAGGCTTTTTAGAATAATTTGAGTGCCTTCATGAGTTTAGAGATCTCATAATTGTATGAGGGTGCATTCCTAGTCACTACTTCAGGGTAGGGAGAGAGAAGACTCAGAAGAATATTTTAACAACCTTAGCAGATCATGCATTTACATCTCTGAGCCCTTCTATGTTCACACTGCCATCCTATGATTAGCTCAATCTAATGCTCCTAATTTAATATGCTTTGTCTTTTCCATAAAGAATGAGAGTGCCTGTCTAAATGATTAGATCACTATAAAGAAAAGGTCTGTTAGTGTTCTTTCTATCCCACATATCATGTGGAGAAATATGATAATCCTCATTATGGAGCATTCCTTTCTCTGGGCCTGATCGGGTTCCACAAATAGGAAATGTTCAAATCGCCAATATTCATTTGCATAGCTCGCCTGTTTGCCTGCTGCTTTTCCACTGGGACCTGTCCCATGCTGCTTCAAAACCTTTCAGTGACCACTTATATGAGTCTGTTTTTTCCACCCTTGTACTTGTGAACCGTCTGATATTTTTTATGGTAGCTTTTAAACATTTATCTCTCTGTCTGTTTACTGCTGCCCAAGCAACATGTTTCCTGAGTCTTGTCTATAGAAAAACGTACACCAGAGACTCTTCCTTTCAACAGCTTCTAATTAGGCTGCTGATTTTGAGGTCTGAGCAAAGCAATTTTAAGGGTAACTTCCTTGAGCTGGCTCCAGTGCTTCCTGCTTACCAGAGCTCACTGCTTAAGAAGCTTATCAGCTAACTTCCTGCTGGTGAGACACTTGCCAATCATCTGACACTACTCTTTCACTGTATCAATGAGCTGGACTGCTGTTTTGAGAATAATAAGAATTAGATAGAGGAACTGACCTTGTACAAAGGAGCATTGTGGCTTGCATGCAGAACAGAGCCGCTGTTGCAAGTGACGATTCCATTTCTGGGGCATACACAGTATCGCTAGGTGTAAA